>JAOVVI020017315.1:0-10644 GCA_028571085.2 Nepenthes alata | reverse complement strand
GATATATAAATGAGTTTTATATTATTTGAAAATATTTTAACTATAGCTAAAAAATATGTCCAAATATTTATATATATTTTTTTATAGAAGAGGATGGGCTTGTTTAATCTATGAATAAGTTAAAAAATAATTTTGTTTTCTGAAAAAACAACCTTTTTCTTTACGGTTTAATAGAACTTTAAATTAATTTTTTTTTAAAAATGAAGCAACCTTGTAATTAAGTTCAAATAGCTATTTAGGAATTTTCATTGATTTGTTTTATTTAAGAAATTATGCAAAATGGCCGTATATTCGTATTTTATGCATTCCACGTGCTATGCACGTGAAGATTTACCACCGCAACTGTGGCTGAATGCATAAATTTAGCTTTGCCAGGCAGCTACGTATATTTCCTTAACAGTGAACCTTTTGCCAGAACGGATGCAGACAGCCTGCTTCCCTTTTCTTTTAATTTTTTGGGGTGGTTATTTTATGATATTTATGAGCAAAACAATTAATTTTATTTAAAAATTATCGCATCAGAATAATACATCTCAAATTATAATTAATACCAAAAAAAGAATGATTTAACCTATTCAATTCCAAACAACGAATTTAACGTCAAAGTTACCAATTTTTACAACCGAATATTGCATTTGATAATAAAATTCAATTGATAATTCTTCATATAAATAATTCTTAATATATTTAGTAGATAATACAATTTATCACCCCTATACAATTTATTTTATAATTCTTCTTTCTATTTACACGACATATTAAAATTCAAAAAAAATTAAAATTAAATAAAATGCAACAAACATTTAAAAAGAAAGTAGAAAATAAATTAAAGACAAATAAGATGCCTACAATACTCATACTCAATAATAGACCGGCTTAATTAGCTTTCTACAAAATAGAATTCCAGTTTTATAAAAAAAAAAAAAAAAACTAATAATAATCATATTGGATCAACGGACGAAAATTAGTTCCCAAAAAACCCCAGTAAATCCTCACCCTACCGCATTTCTATATAAACTCCCACTAATAAAAAAGGGGCACGGAGAATGAAATTAGTGGGCACCGATGATGAGTTGAAAAGGAGGCAGCAAAAGTTTCACGAGCATCTTCAATCCAGCGACGAAGAGCCATCACCGTGGGCCTTCCATTCTCCGGTGGCGGCCGCCGGAAAACACCACCTGTGTCCATTCGCTACGACTGTTGATCTCCATCTGGTTGGAACCACAAGGAAGAGGTCGCATCGAGTTAGTGACTCGAGATAATGGGAAAAAGGTTCATCTTTTCCTTCTATAATTCTCCCTCCATATATAAAATCTATATTATTTATTTACTATTTTTTAAAATCTCATTGAATGTCATATATATATATGAAGAAGAGCGAATGATGAATTGTAAGAAACAGAACTAATAGGATTTTCTGGAAAAATAGTACTCATTGACTTTCTTCAGGTCACATAAATCCGATTTTGACCATTTATTTCACATAAATTCTAATAATTTGTTATTCAAATGATAATAATGCTTAAAAAACAGAATTCAAAAAGCTTTCATGGAAAATTTTTACACAAAATTATATCAATAAATCCATACAAAAACAAATAGCTAAACTTATCACTATTCAACTGTTCAGACATCCTTAAAAATGTGAAATCCATCTATCAATTTACTTTTCTGTAAGGCCCTAAGTCCGTTAGTGTAGATAACATTAAACAAATCAATGTGTTTGAAGATAATTAAGAAAAAGGGCATAATATCCCCACAAAAAATAACACACACACACAGCATGAGTCATTATGCATATGTGTAGTCATTTACCAATTTCACCATCAGATACATATGAAAGCCTTGAGATTGCATCAATCAACGCCTGCTCATGTTCCTGTTTATGGAAATTTTAGTGAGTTTTGGGCCTCGACGGCAACGACTTGGGTGAGATAAATTACAAGATGAATCAGAAGTTTACTTTTAGCATTTTCTTTGCCTTTTCAATCTCGAGACGATCTGGATGACTTGCAGCCACAACCTTTTCCACCTGGTTTGAGAAGGAACAAAATTTGGAATAAAAAAAAAAAATACAACCATAACAAAATTGCAATTAATGTTTGGTTTAATTTGTAATTCTGTGTTCTCATGAAAAAGGGTTGTTACCTCCTTAATTAAGGTCGCCGTGTGGAGAATTTCAATATCATCGGTAGCCATATCTGCAATGCCATTCTGAAGCTCTTTCTTCTGATGAGTCTTACCAGCACCGGAAACTGGACCGCCAAGAATCATCAATTTCTTATCGTCATGGCCGCTTTGATGAGATATGCCTGGATCCTCACCTACCCATTGAATGTCATCGCGGGGAATCTGCTTTCAGAAATCAGAAAAGGCTATTCTCATGAAATTTATACAGTTTGAAGCCGGAGAAGAAAACATGGTATATGATGAAGAGAGGGTGCAACTGCCTCAACAATCGACTCTTGACCTGGTGTCGGTGACATTCAGTATTGGAATAGAAAGCCGTAGTAGCATTTTCCATGCAAAGAGAAACAAGAATGCTAATAAAAAAAAAATACAATTCTTACAACAAATATACACTCCTTTCTTTTATTAAACAAAACAACATTAAAATTGAAATATTTGTAAAGACAATGTAAAAATAAATGTATTTTCTTTTGTTGTCTTAAGAGACAAATTATATGTAGTATCTAATTTACTATTTTAAAGATCATTTTTTTTAAAAAAAAAAGGGGGGGTTGTAGATGAGCTGTACAGGTGTTGTAAGTGCAGCAAAACTCATGTTAATATCCCATTGGAGGTCCATTCACCAGTTCACAGAAGTTGATATTCAAAATGCCTAAAAACTCTACCCAGACCACATGCATTTACTTGTAATGCTGGGGAATCATAACCATGAGCCAGAGAAAATCTTCATATTTTGGATTTTCTACTTAAACGTCTTCATATTTAATTGATCCGCCAAGCAAAGACAGCATCACATAGGAATTTTAAAGGAAAGAAATAGATGGAGCTTATTGAAATGCAGAAAAGGAAAGTGAATGACCAGCTTCTCCAGACCATTAAGAAGAGTGTAATTAACCTTAGGCCACCAAGCACCGTGGGCCAGAAAGATGGAAGTCTTGCTCTACAAGAATATAGGCAAATCTCATAAAGCTAGATATTTTGAATGATGATTGTTACCATTTATGTTCGCTTATTCCTAAAAGGATCCTTCCACTCATCATCCAAGCCTTATGTTCCAATTGTTCAATCTTGGCAACAAGTACTCTTCAAAAAGTGCACCATCCTTGACTCCAATATTAAATTCCCATCCCTAATACAAAGGTCTCTCTCTCTCTCTCTCTTTTGGGTCTTCAAATTCACCAACAGCGCAAGTAGCCCGTCTTATTGTATTAGAGCCTATTTGGCTTGGATAAACTTCTCTTGAGTTTTTATTGAAGTGGATTAGATCTTTACCAAAGGTCCTGTGCAATACTGATAATAGTTGGCACATATACAAATGACCCACTCCCAAAACAAAAAAAACACCCAACATAGCACACTCAGCAGTAAAGCAATTCCTTATGAGATTTTGGCCATGTTCTCATATAATTATACTGCAAAGATAGCGTTGGTAGAGTCATTATCAGTGCCTCCCTTGAAAGAAGGACTTGGCTTAGTGCAAAAAGAGGGCAGAGGGCAGAGGGCAGAGGGCAGAGGAACAAAGCAATAGCGCGAAGAGGAAAAGGACATTACTAAAGCAGCTGTATAGTTCAAAAGCAGTTTTTCCAGACATGTCATGCAAAGGAGCATTGGGCTTGGGGGGAGGGGGTATGATGCTTTGTTTATAATCTTAGAACATAACACTTCAAATTGAGGTTTAACATTATGCAAAATTTTATATCAACTATCTAGTCTTCATCACTCAACTATCTCACACAGTTGTCAAAAGTTCAACCCACCTAGTCTCAAGAGCTCAACATAGTATCACATAAAAGGAAAACCGAGTTAACTTAAAACCCAACCAAAAGCAACAGAAAAAAACTAGATCAACATTTAAATAACAGTCAAACCAAAAAGTTTGATAAAAGAGCACAACTGCATGAGGCTCAGGGTTTAGAAAGTTCACATGTGAAGTCTTATTGAATGTGCATTCCACCCCTAAAACCCACTCCTACCCATTTATCACATTAAAAAAGTAAATCTGCACATGTCAAATATGGCAGACAGGTTCAAATCAAGTAACATGTTGATATAAACTTCCTTGTGGAAGCTCGTTTGGGATGTATCTATCTTCCAAGAATGGGTTTTTACTGCAGATGGAACTAATAGACCCTACACCAGATGACATTGGTGACTGAGGTAAACCATTGGATCTTGTACATAAGCAGTGAGATCAAGAAATATAAATCTATGCATCACTTATTCATGGAAAGGCCATATTCAAAGGAGGTATTATGCAGGGGTCAATAATAGTCATTGCTACTGTTCATGACAGGAGGATATATGTTGTTTACTAAGTGAAGCTGTGAGGATGATAAGAAAAATTAGTAGAGCCGTTTTGCAAATGCAATTCTCTAGAAGGAAACTAATAGCATGGAGCTTCATTGTAGAAGACATCTTTTACTAACTCAACTATCAGTGATTATTCAACTTGACGTTGCATATAGGAATTTTTCAGAGAAGTCTTGTGCAGCCTTTGTCCATTTGATTTTATGTCTACTATGTGCGGGGACATTTACAATCCATTACGAAAGTAATAGATTATGTTGTTTGTTCTTCATTATCACCAACGATAGGGAAAGTAATAAAAATTCTTTGCATAGTGAAACAACAGGTTAGTGACTCTCACTACTCAAAGTGCATGAGTTTCAAAAAGATAAAAATAATATAATTCCATTGGTTATTAAAAGAAAATGAAGCCAAAAAATCTTACTGATGAAGGGAATAATAATCAAAGAGTCAGCAACTAACTACACAGAATGCTATAACTCTGAAGAGTTGAAAATATAGTGAGGCACACAATGACATGTTTGGGGAGGGAGCCATTTGGTCTGGATGGCCACACCCAAAACTGCCCTTATTATGTTCAGATTCACTTTTATAAACCAAATCCACCCAGTCGTAAACACTTACTATATACCCATATACTTGAGACACATTTAGGCAGGTAATGAGGAACCAGTAGATTTTTGCGAATTCCTACTTTAAACAAAAAAGAGGAAACCCTTAAACAGGTCTGAGTGTTGTTATTTTCCTCTAATGGAAGAAAAATAACATAAATAAGCTTCATTCATAAACCACAGCAATAAAAAGTAAAAGGAAGGGAGGGGGAATAACAAGCAAAACGATTCTGGTTTTGCCAGGCTAAAAATGCAAGTCCAATTGAGATGAGAAAGGCCTACTAATTTTATTTACTCTATAAGCAGCCAAATTGCTGAACTAATAATGAAGTTTTCAGCGATTTAAGACTTAGGGATGACACAAACAAGAACTCTGCCTAGAGGAACCTATTAAAAGGCTCCCCACAAGAACCTTGATCATGTCACTCACCCCTTTGGGATCAACCCATTCCCAAGTTTCTTCAGGTGTATTAATATCATATTCTAAAGCATGGCAACCCTGAAAAAATCAGTACATTATAAGAAGCCTGCAAGACTCAGCATATGCTGAAGCCATGTTGATCAATCATCCAACGTACATCTAAAGGATTGCACTCAGTAATAACAGCATCATAAAAATTGTCGTCATCAGGCCATCTGGTCAATACTTTTCTCCCAATCAATTCTCTTCCAAGTCCAGCTGTGTCATAAGCCCCAGTGACACCAGAACCATGATAACTATATGGATTCTTTCCATTAGTAATCAAAGACGAATACTGCACGAACATAAGTGGGGATACAGCAGGAATTGGTCAACACTTCAAGAAAACGGGATGTGCAACACAAATAGTAGCCAAAAAAAGAAGTTGCCAAGCAAAATAAATAGCCCGACTTCTTCTACAACTAATTTGGGTGAGTCTTACCTCAATGATAAAGGCATTCTATGAGACTCAGAGGTCATGAAATCAAATCACGGAAACCTCCTCTCTGCAATGCAGGGAAATGTTGCACATATTTGGTGCCCCTTAGACCTCATAATGTTGGAGTCTCATGCATTGGGACAATTTCTTTTCCTTCTATCATTTAAAGATGGACTTGTAGACTTACCTGTTTAGACTTCCTTCCCCGGGATCCTAATGCACCAAATGAAGGCGATGGCTGTATAGATGTAGCAACTGAGTGAGGGTATACAGCTGAGGGTAATCCAATGGAAGGCGGCTGCTGCAATGTTCTCTGCTTCTTGCGAGATGCTGAAAGTGTAGGACTAGGTAATACATCATGCACAGGGTGAGATGTACCCAGCATGGGAGCCTGACACCCAACTGCCTGTCTCCACTCCCTAAGGGCGTCGCCCAAAACACAACCCATTAAAAAAAGAACTAAACAAGTCATGTAAATCCAAGCCCACCCTGTCGCCCATCCACCTTTTAAAACTTGTAAAGCGGCAAAAATAACCAAAATCCTTTTGAAACTTTCTGAATTCGTCAAGAAAGTTTTCTCCATCAAAATTTCCTCAAATTTCTAAATGTTAGGTAGGAAAAAGGAAAGAACAGTCTGATGATATATTCAGACCTTATTCTACAGATGACATCGTCATTATTGACTCTGCCAAGAAGCTCTCTGTGTTCATCATCAGAAACCCTCAACTCTTTTCTGAGTTCTGTTATTAATCCTTCCTTATCCTGAAGAATTTGTTATGTAAATCAGTAAGACTTATATCATCTGGATATCTTTGAACTTAGTGTTTTAGAATTTCTAAATATACCCAGGTAATGGCATCAGCTTGTGCCTTAAAAGCCCGAAGGACTGAAAAATATGCTTCCTTTTCAAGATGATGTATCTGAGTCTCCATGTCTCTGTGTATCTTAATAGGTGGGCCAGCACCTAGGCCAGGATTTCCATTCCCTGAAATGTGGGCTCTTTTATGGACTCTATTATGATAAGGAGGAAGTTCATCATCAGTATCTGCAGTTTATGCACAAAATACACACGGTTAACTTTGGAGAAGACACTTAAAACAGACAACAAACAACACTGGAATAAAAAAAGGAATGATTTCATGCCAGATCGAACAGATCCATCCATTACCACATCTGACTCATTCATAGACACAGCTTTCTGACATACTGACCAACTTATTAGCACATACCCTTGCCTTCACCTAGCAGAATCTCACAAAACTAATTCAAATGATTCCCAAGCATGCAAGATGCTAATTTCCTTAGTTCATTGTAACATAATGAAGGGAAAGGATATGTTTGCTGTGGCAGCAGAAGATTGATTTGCACTAAATCAGTCCTCAAGTAGTCTGTATGGATCTGTTGGTCCAGGCATCAAGTCATACCACCTTTTCATCGCTCTCTTGAAGTTGCGTTCTTTGGAAGAAGTTTGTATAATTTGTAAAGGGGTTTTGATTGATCAAGAAGAAGAATTTAACAAAGAAAAAACTTCTTGGCTAGTGCAATGAAAAAATAAGTGAAATAGCAAGAGTGCCAAGATTTAAAGTAGGCTCATCAATGATTTCACAAACTACCACTGAAATGCATCTGTAAATACGGTCGATAAATGCACAAGAGTACTACCATAGTGGCTAGATTAATACCATTGAAATCATACACAAGGCTCTCTCTTTCAGATAAGCTTAAACATCTTAGAGACAGTAAATAATCACAAAAATTTCAAATCAATGATAAGACACTGTGCACATCAAACCCTCGCTAGATCCCTTAATATGGAAGGTCCATACACTGGGCTACCCATAGATATTTCGACCCAAAATGGATAGGATGGTGGGAGACTATGCATGGAACTCCTTATATATTGCAAACTAAACTGGAGGGGCAAGAAGGAGACTATGTAACTGAAACTAACAGTAATCTTTGACAACAAAGAGGAGACCGTTGATCTCTACCAATCCATGCAAAAACTCAAGCTACATCTAAAGAATGATGTGGCAGCTACTTAAACTACTACATTTGAGGATAGAGAAGCCACCAAATTCAGAACAGAACCCTGTGGAAGGCATAAAAAGGAACACAGCCAAAGTCCACATCACTAAACATAGTTTCTTTCCCTTACATATATTTTATGTGAGTGGTAACTTCTTCATAGGTTTAAATTTGGAGCTAGCACAGAATACAATTTACAATATAACTGAATGGAGGAGACAAATCCACATAGTTGATCCCATTTGGTGGGAATGTCCCTTTTGGTTGGGTTTGGTTAGAGGCAATTCCTTCACAGGCTCTTGTCATCTAGAACAACCTCTTGAGTAAATTGAAAACCCTAGAACAATTTATCTACAACAGAAATTGAAACCCCTAGAAATCACCAAAAGCCTTTGAATTTGATTGAACTCCTCCAAAGTTGAATACAATGTGCTAAAAACAAAACAAATATTGTGGTGAAAGAGGAGCGAATTGAGAGGTATACGTACAACAAGGGGCACAAGATTGAGAGATTATGGGGAGGAGGGAGAGGGAGGCACAGAAGTTCAGAAAGGAAGTTCAGTGTCAGTTCGAGACTATGATTCAGTTCAGGCGGCCCATATTATTTGGGCTTTTCAAATAGGCCAATTGGCCAATAACAACATAGTGACAAATTAGCTTGAAAAATAAAGCAATTTCAGATCATGTATTTTTTTAAAGAAGGACATATACTTTTTTCGAACTAAATTATTCAATCTGCATTAATTTTTTTTTTCAAATTTAAGATTATATTTATCTAATTCCAAAAACATCGGAACAATATTTATAAAAGATACATTTCAAATATATATTTCAGAACAGAACTCTATATTTACCTTATAAACATCTTAGAGATAATAAAAAATCACAAAATTTTCAAATCCATGATAAGTCATTGTGCACATCCAGCCCTTGGCAGATCACATAATGTGGAAGGTCCATGAATTGGGCTACCCTATATATTTCAAACAAAAATGGAGAGGATAGAAGGAGACTCTAAATGGACCACCTTATTTATTGAGAACCAAAGTAGAGTGACAAAAAGGAGACTGTGGCTAAAACTAACAGCAATCTTTGACTACAAAGAGGAGACAATTGACGATCTATCAATATGTGCAGATACGCAAGCTAGATCAAAAGAATGATGTGACAGCTACTCAAACAACTACATTTAAGGATGGAGAAGCCACCAAATTTAGAACCGAGCCCAATCAAAAGCATAAACAGGAACACAGCCCATGTCCACAATATAACTGAATGGAGAACAAATCCATGTGCTAATCCCGTTTGCTGGGAAGGTCTTTGGATTGCTTTTGTTTAACTATAGGCAATTCCATCACAGCTCTTTTCATCTAGAACAACCTCACGAGTAAACCCTAGATATAAGCATCCACCCACCATAATCATGCACAAAATAAATTTTGAGCCTCGTATAAAAAGGAAAGAATCAAACATGCTGCGGACAAACCACGCCTGCCCATGTTGCTAAACTTATCCAGATAGCTGAAGCATCAAATGACTATAGACACAAAAATGACGGAAAGGAATTTTATAGAGGTCACTAAGAAAATCTGAATTTCAGAAAATCAATGAACCAAGGAAATAATTCTTTTCAAGAACATAATCAACTCCCCCTCCCTCTCTATCTCTCTGTCTATGCCTATATGTGTATGTAATTATTACCGATAACCTAAAAGAAGCAATGAACAATTTGACAATGTAGTTACACCTAGCACGCTAGAATAGTACTGATTCAACAATCATTAAATTCATTCTTTTGATACAGATTATTCAAATATCCTTCGACTTAACCGCAAAACACATAAGGTCAAGTTAGGAACAAAATAATAGAAGAAAACTAACCAAGCCCTAAGCTAGCCAAAATTGCTTAAAACTGCTTCGACAACTTTAAAAACAAAATTGGACGCAATCGAAAGAATGAGAAGTATTCATAAATATATACCAGTGTGATCGGAGGGAGACTGTTCATATTCCATAGCCAGATTGACGGACCTGGATGAAGAATCTTTTATTGCAGAAATCGAAACCCCTAGAAATCACCAGCAGCCTTTGAATGTCGATTCAACTTCTCCAAAGTTGAATTGAATGTGCGAAAAACAAAGCAAGTATTGTCGTGAAAGAGTAAATCTAGAGAGAGACGCAGAATGAAGGGGCGCACGAGACCGAGAGAGAAGGCGGATGAGGGAAAGGAAGAGAGAGGCGAGGATCTTCGTAAAGGATGATAATCGTCAATTCGGGAAGTTTGGTCGGCCTATATCATTTGGGCTTCTCAAATAGGCCCGCAGGCCCGTTGACAACAACGTGGAAGAATTAGCTTTAAAAAGAAAGCAAGGAAAACATTTTTGGGTTATGTATTTTGTTTTTTCAAAAAAGAGGAAATATATTTTTATCCAATCAAATTATTTAATATATTATTTAAAATTCAAAAATATAATTATGAAAATTTGAAAAATTAAAGTACTATCTATAAATAATAAAATATAAAAATATTTTTCTACCTTAATTTTAACATGTAATTTTATACTAAATCTACTTTTTAAAATTCAGAGTGAAAAATATTTTTATATTTT
>JAOVVI020017314.1:0-10645 GCA_028571085.2 Nepenthes alata | reverse complement strand
CATAAGATACTCAAATCATTATTGTGTTCATTTTCTTATTTCTTTAACTTATTTTCTTCTCCCTTATCCTTTATTTATCTTAAGGGACCAGGACTAGTAGGCCCTACTAGCGGAGAGAGGGAATAATCGATAATAGATTATATTCAATTCACACAATTAAAGGCCTTGGTTTGTAATTATGCACGCATCATTTCATGTGTCTTTCTTATCGTGGGAATCATCCTTCATATTCATAATTCTTAGTTCTTTTCCTCATTATACACCGCTCCGAGGACAGCGATCTTGATTCTTTTCCTCATTGTACAATGCCCTGAGGATGGCGGACCACGTATTACTCCATAGATGGAGTTATCATCGATTACCACTGTAATTTTCTAAGGCTTGCAAGGAATACCACCTGTTTCACTTAAGCGGACAGGATACGTGGCCAGAGTATCTTCAGACCTCCACCGCAATATTCATGGCAGGCCAAAGAAGGTTACTTACTGAACAATCATCGATCCAGTTTTCTTATTATTTTTACTTAAATTTTAATTCTTGCTTCTTAAAATTTTTATTCTCATTTATCAATGGCCTTTTTCAGATTTTTTTTCATAACAAACCTCTTCACTCTTGTAATCCTTCGGTTAGTCTTCTATAACGTTTTACAGTATAATTTTAACAATAATATAATTAATATGTCCATTAGCTTAAGGACTTCATAATATAATATACCCATATCTCCATTTTATTTTTTTCCATATTTATTTTCTATATTTTCATGTTAAGTCCATTTTCTTTTCATCCCAAAACTTAAATTGGTGCTTGGGCAACCGAATAAATACACCCCGGGCGCCAGCCCAACAATTCCAAATACTATCTAAAAATTTTATAATATTAATTAATTTTTTTATCACTCTCTAATTTACCCAAAAATAAATAATTAATTAATTAATTACTTAAAATAAGGCCAACTAAAATGAATAGAAATATTCGGGATATTACATATTCTTTCACTTATAAAAAATTTATCCTCAAAATTAAATGAAAGTACATAGCTCAAGAAAACAATTGAGGATATTTGCTTTGAATCTCCTCTTCATGCTCCCATGTAGCTTCCTCGGGAGTATGATTCTTCCACAAAGTCTTTACCATAGGGATGGTCTTCGAACGTAGTATCTGATCTTTTCGATCCAAAATCTATACCAGTTCTTCAATATATGATAAATATTCATTAATCATCAGAGGTTTGTACTCAATTACATGCGTGGGATCATGTGCATATTTTTAAAGTATTGACATGTGAAAGACATTGTGAACATCTGCCAGACTAGGTGGCAGCGCCAATCGGTAAGCCACCTCCCCAATCATCTCTAAAATCTCAAAAAGTCCAATAAATTGTGGTTTCAATTTTCCTTTCACCCCAAACCTGAATGTTCCCTTTGAGGGTGATACTTTCAGAAATATAAAATCACCTACTTCAAATTTTAACTCGGATCTTCTTCGGTCTGTGTAGCTTTTCTATTTGCTTTGAGTTAACTTTAGCTTCTCGTGAATCAGCTTGATTTTCTCCATAGTCTTCTTGATAATGTCAGATCCTAAGAGCCGCCTGTCTCCCGTCTCCTCCAAGTGAATCAGTGATATGCATTTTCTTTCGTATAATGCTTCAAAAGGTGTCATACCTATACTTGTTTGATAACTATTATTATAAGCAAATTCTGCCAAAACTATATAATTATCCCAATTTTTCTTCATTTCTAACACTGAGGCCCTTAACATATCTTCCAGATTTGAACGGTGCGCTATGATTGGCCATCAATTTGAGAGTGGTACGCCGTGCTAAACTTTAATTCTGTCCCCAGCACTTTGTGCAAACTCTCCCAAAATTTTGATACGAACCTCGGATCACGATCTAATGTAGGAACACCATGAAGTCTGACAATTTCATCTATATACAATTATACCAGCTTGTCGCGAGAGTACATAGTTCAGATTGCCAAAAAGTGAGCCAATTTAGTTAGCCGATCAATAATAACCCACACGGCATCATGATTCCTTGGAGTCCATGGCAAACCTAATACAAAATTCATAGCAACATCTTCCCACTTCCAAGTTGGAATGGTCATCAACGGTAGCGGTCCGGATGGCTTTCTCCTTTCTGCCTTTAACTGTTGACAAACTAAGTATTTCCCTACGTAATTTACAATTTCCTTCTTCATATTTCGCTACCAAAATCTCTCTTTTACATCATGATACATCTTATTTATTCTCGAATGAATCGTATACCGGGATCGGTGAGCTTCCTTCAAAATCTTTTCTTTCAGCTCCTTTTCATCTTATACGCATAATCGATCTTTGAATCTTAATATTCCATCAGCGCGAACATTAAAATTCTTCCTGGAGTTTTCATTTAACTCCCCAACAATTTTCATGAGAAAAGGATCAGTCACCTACTTCTCCTTGATTTCTCTTATTATCTCCGGTTGAAGCTGTAAATATGATAACATCATTTGGTTACCATGCACATATCTTTGAATATCCCACTGCTTTACACAATCCAACATCTCCATTTACTTTATCTGTAGTCTAGCAATGAAACTTGAGTGACAACTCAGAGCGTCGGCCACCACATTAGCCTTTTTCGGCTTATACAGAATTTCACAATCATAGTCTTTCAAAAATTCTATCCATCCCCTCTGTCTCATATTTAATTCTTTTTGTGAGAACAAATACTTTAAACTTTTATGATCTGAGTAGACCAGAAACTTCTCGCCATAAAGATAGTGTCTCTAAATTTTCAGAGCAAACATGACTGCTGCAAATTCCAAGTCGTGAACTGCATAATTCTTTTCGTGCACCTTTAACTGCCTAGACCCATAATCTACTACTCTCCCATTCTATATTAGTACACATCCTAAGCTCATCTTGGAAGCATCACAATAAACCTCAAAACCTCAAGATCCCTCCGGAATAATCAATAAAGGAGCAATAGTTAAACGGTCTTTTAATTCTTGAAAACTCCTGTCACATTCTTTGGTTCACTCAAATTTGACCTCTTTCTTTATTAGTTGAGTCAAAGGCAAGGCAATCCGGGAGAAATTCTCCACAAACCTCCTATAATACCCTGCAATTTCAAGAAAGCTTTTGAGTTCAGTCACGGAGGTAGGCTTCTTCTAGTTAACCACAACCTCCACCTTTTTAGAGTCTACATAAATACCTCTATTAGAAATTATATGCCCCAAAAAGACTACCTCTTCTAACCAAAACTCATATTTTTACAATTTAGTATACAATTTCTCTTCCCGAAGCACTTGAAATACAATTCTCAAGTGAGTCTCATGTTCTTCATAACTCTTTGAATAAATCAAAATATCGTCAATAAATACGACCATTAATCTATCCAAATAGGGCCAAAACACCCTATTCATTAGGTCCATGAATGCAGCATGAGCATTTGTAAGGCCAAACGGTATAACAAGAAATTCATAATGACCGTATCTTGTTTGATATGCGGTCTTGGCCACATCTTCCTGCTTAATTCTCAACTGGTGGTATGCCGATCGTGGATTAATCTTGGAAAATACTCGGGACCCTTGCAACTAGTCAAACAAATTATTTATGCGTGGCAATGGATATTTATTTTTAATCGTAACCTAATTTAGTTCACGATAATCCACACATAGCTGTAACGATCCATCTTTCTTTCTGACAAAAAGTACCGGTGCATCCCATGGAGATACACGCGGTCTGATAAAGCCCTTATCTAACAATTCTTGTAACTGTAATTTCAACTATTTTAATTCAACAGGCGCCATACGATACGGTGCCTTCGATATAGGGTTCGTGCCAAGAATAATTTTAATCTCAAATTCTATCTCTCTATGATGAGGTAAACGAGGCAACTCCTTTGAAAACATGTCTTCAAATTCACATTCCACCAAAATATGACTCCCAAAAGTACTGGCATACGCCAGATAAGCTTGACATCAACCCCGAATCAGATGTTTGGCATGCAACGTCAAAATTAACACGACATATTCTTTCTTTTAATCCCTTGGAAGAAAAAGGACTCGACACCAGGAATCGAAAAACATACCCTTTTTAAGAAACAATCAATACCGACGTGATATTTAGTTAGCCAATCCATTCCCAAAATTACATCAAATTCACTCATATCTAACAATATCAAATCAACTGCAATTTTTATCCCATTTACTTCAACCATATATTCTGGATACATAATATCAGTTATCACTAATGATCTGGTGGGTGTCAATAAAGACAGTGAATACTCTAGAATTTTCAAGATCAAGATAATAAAGTATGCAAATCGTGAAGAAATAAAGAAATGTGTGGACACAGAATCAAGTAGAACAGAAGCAAATATGTCACAAATAAGAAGTCTACCTTCAACTACGTTCGGGGCCACTTCAGCATCTGAAACTGTCACCGCAAAAGCTCGGGTTGGAACGGTAGGCTTCTTTCCTTTCAGCTTCTTTTGTTGGGGGCAATCTTTAATCATATGTCATTTCTGCCTGCAGTTAAAACAAGCACCCGTTAATTTTAGACATGGCTTCCCCAGGTGTCTCCTTCTACAATGAGTACAGCTTGCCATTGACGCTAGGGAGTTGGTTACAGATTGAACTTCAGCGGGGCCTTTCCCTTTTTCTATCATCTTTGTTTGTTTGAAAGATCCCGCGGGGCCTGATCCCGATCCCGCACCGCTCATCCGACTAGCTGCTCTCTTCGCAAAGAATTTCTTAGTCTCTAATTCTTTCTCAAAAAGCAGGGCTCGATCTAAAATCGCAACGTACGTCGGGAGTTTTAGTATCACCAACTGTCTACTGATCCCATCCCTTAGCCCCCTGTAGAAATTTCTTTACTTTCCGCGTCTCGTCTTCTGCAATGTAGGGAGCGTACCGAGACAATTCAGTAAACTTTGCATCGTATTCTTCTACGGTACGATTTGTTTGTATTAATCTCATAAATTCTTCTTCCTTTTGGTCTTGGAGACTAGAAGGAAAGTATTTCATCCTGAAGGCTTCTTCAAATATTTTCCATGTGATTTTTTCCTCAGGAATTCCAAAAGCTCTTTTTCTTGTAGCCCACCAGTTATCGACTTCCCCTCCAATTTATAAGCCGCAAATGTGACTTTTTTCTATTCTGAACACTCGATAACTGTATATACTTTCTTTAATCTTTGAATCCAAATATCGGCTTTTATAGGGTCCGATTCTCCTAAAAACTCAGGTACCCATTTTGCCATAAATTTGTCATAGGCTGACGGGCCAGGGTTCACTAGAGGCGGGGCCGGAGCAGGAATTGGAGTCATTTGTCGTTGCTCCATTGCTTTGAAGTAGAGGGCCATTTTTCTCAATAGGTTCAAATATTCTGCCTCTCGATCTTGAGGGGCACTAGATTTCGCACTATTTGTTCGTGCTTCTTCTATGTGCCATCTAAAAATTCACTGCCATATGTCAGAATATAAAAAGGGAATAGCAATTTTTGAATTTAATCCTATAATTATTCACCTAAATCATCAATTTAATCTTAACTATCCTTGTCCCATTTTGACTTAAACCAAACCTAAGCTTCCGCAGTGAGATCGATTAATTTTAAGGCATTCTTTTTCTCTCTGATACCATTTATAACGGAATGAGTCCTATCATTTAAGACCCTCCGTTAATGACATATAAATTCTAATGACTTAATAGTTAATACATAATAATTACTCAATGATTCTATAAAAATTTTGACAGAGTTTTCACTATAACCGGACAAAAATTAAAAATATAACATGTCAATAATAACCTGTACATAGTAGCTAAATTTCAAAAGCACAAAATTTCAACCCGTTCACATTTAACACATCCACAAACATCCAAAAATCCATTACTACACCACTACAAAGAATAATCATTATTCCTCCATAGGATCACAAACTAATACAATAATCTTAGTTACTATATTGGATATGCCATCTAACTTGTATAACCTAGGAACATAGAAGTATACTATGTCTAAGTACCACATACATCCATATCATACCGTAGGTTTATAATATTTAGTTAAAACATAAATCATACATACACTTACGTTAATACAACTACTATACTATACACTAGCCTTCAAAATCGACAACTTTTCTCGCAGATAATCTCCATCTTCACTTATTTTCATCAGGAATCAGCTCATGAGGGTCATCTGAGGATAAGTATATAATACAGGGGTGAGCAAGAAGCTCAGTAAGGTACCATGACCATATTGACAAAAGTGCATATATATAAGAAAATTATAAGAAAAATTTAGGGAACAAGGTGCATGCATTAGTGCTAATGATAAAATGCATATTTTTATAAGATACTCAAATCATTGTTCTGTTTATTTTCTTCTTTATTTAACTTATTTTCTTCTTCCTTATCCTTTATTTATCTTGAAAGACCATGGGTAATAGGCCCTTCTAGCGGAGGGAGCGAATAATAGAGGACAGATTGTGTTCAGTTCACATAATCAAAGGCCCTGGTTCGTAATCATGCATGCATCATTTCATATGTCTTTCTCATCGTGGGGATCATCCTTCATATTCATAATTCTTAGTTCTTTTCCTTCTTGTATAATGCCTCGAGTACGGCGATCTTGATTCTTTTCCTCCTTGTATAACGCCCGGAGGATGGCAGACCACGTATTACTTCATGGACGGAGTTATTTTCGATTACCATTGTAACTTTCTAAGGCTTGCCAGTAATACCACCTGCTTCACTTAAGCGGTCAGGACACGTGGCGAGAGTATCATCGGGTCTCCACTGTAATATTCATGACAGGCTAAAGAAGGTTACCTGCTGAATAATTCTTGGTCAATTTTTCTTATTATTTTTACTTAAAACTTTAATTCTTACTTCTTAAAATTTTTATTCTCATTTATCAATGGCTTTTTCAGATTTCTTTTCATAACAAACCTTTTATTCCTTAGTTTTTGAGGCCATCTCCTTCACTCTTTTAATCATTCGGTGTCTTCCGTGTCATTTTACAGTATAACTTTAACAATAATCTAATTAATACATTCATTAGCTTAAAGACTTCATAATATAATACACCCATATCTCCATTTTATTTTTTTTCATATTTATTTTTCATATTTTTCATGTTAGGTTTCGGATAAACAGTATCCGAAAGGATATTCGGACGCAATACGCAACATTTACACTGAAAATGACCACACCGATCACACTACATATAAAAATTCATGCATTTATTCATAATATCATGAGAAATATGAAAAATATGGGGTATTACATAGAAATTTTGAAAGAAATTTTTTTTAAAATAAACTAAAATTAATAAAAACGAAAATAAACAATTAGGGTATACTTGCCTCTACCTGATTCACTATTTTTTTTGCTTTGATCGAACCGGTCAACTTCATTTTCCTCCTTTTTCTCTTCTTTCCTTCTTCCTCCTCAAAAGCCTCCCTGCTTTCCCCTTTTTTTTTCCCTCCATTTTCCCATTTCTATTGTTTTATCTTATTATTATTATTATTATTATTATTATTATTATTATTTTATACTACAATATATATATATTATTGCCTGCCTCCCGAACCTTTTTGAATCAATTTCCCCTTCCCCATTTCTTTTTTTTTCTTTCTTTTTTTATTACTTTTGTTATTATTATTATTATTTACATTATATATATATATCATTTTCTTTTGATCCCAAAACATAAATCGGTACTTGGGCAACCGAATGGGCGCACCCCAGACGCCGGCCCAACAATTTCAAATACTATATAAAAATTTTATAATATTAATTTAATTTTTTTATGTTTCTTAATTTATCCAAAAATAAATAAATAAATAAATAATTAATTACTTAAATAAGCCCAACTAAATTGAATAGAAATATTTGGGATATTACAGCTTTAGTTGGAAAGAGGGCAAAGAGTGAGGCAGATGGAGGAGAAATTGAGCGAGGCTAAAGAGAGAAATGACAGAGGAAGAGAAATTGTGAGAGAGAGGGAGCAAGGGAAAAGAGAGAAACGGAGGGAACAGAGGAAGTTAGAGGGAGAGTTCTGAGGAAGTCAGAGGGAGAGTTCCGATGAAGTCAGGGAGACAGAGAGTATTTTTTTTATAATACTACCTTTGCTTTCATCACGGTGCACTTCTAGAAATTTTTTACTGAAACCCTTCAACCCCTAAATCAAATCGAATGATAGATCCTACCATCCTCAAATCTTCCTGTTCTCTCAACCCCCTCATCGTTTCCTATTTTTTCACCACTGATATTTTATCCTAACCTGTTCCAACCCTATGACATGCCTCACCGGCCATACTACTGGAAGCCATCAGCATGGCAAGATCGGTTGAGGACAAACTGCATACCAACCGAGCGAGTTCGCACCGTCCACCACTCACCCAACCCTCTAGTAATTTCGTTTCAGCTTTGGCTACGAACCCACCCCCTGAACTACCGATACAAACATTGCCACCTACCGAAATGGCCTCTCCTGGAGCCACAAATTCAGAGTCCCAAATTTACATTGCACTTCGAGTTCACATCACCACAATTTGACTCCTAGACAAGAAATTAATCCTTCTGTTGCAAGACAAATTTGATTGGTGTACTTATCATGCACCTTAATTTGTTGGTGTGTGGTATGAAGCATGCTGGTTGTCGAGTGATGACTTCTGGCGCAAGCTCTTTAAGTCGCAGAGCATCACGCTAAACTACCAACAAACGGATGAACAAAAAAAGATTCTATTAAGGGATGAATCAACCACATGGTTTGCAAAAGAAATTCCAACTATGCCAAATTTGTTATTGAGACTTCTGACAAATTTTGGATCACATTATCAAGATGTGGACATCCGCCTTGAAGGGGTTGAAACTTGTCTTCGCTTATTGGTGCCACCACTGGCAGAAATTGTTATTTTCAATAAGGTACTAATTGGCGCTATTCTGTCTTGTTCGTTCTTTGCTTAAATCCAATAGCTCAAAGAAGTTCCAAACACCATCCAATGATAATATTTGCTCTTCCAATTGCAAGCCTCTTTGAAAGCTATCCTGAAAATCAGAAAGGCAAAATAAAGTGTTTGATACATTACTTTGAGAAGATATATTTGTGCATGCCTTCGAGTTTTGTTCCATTTGGATGAACACTTCTTTGAAGCGATATGTTTGTGTAGCCATACAATAGCTTACCGCCTCTCAGGCATTTAGACCTTTCAGATTATATCATACTTTTGGGGAAGGCCTTCCATCTATTGCAGCAATAGCGAATATGGACCAGGTTAATCCTCACAATCTATTGTTCCAAAGCAAGACTATGATGTATCTGTTGGCATGAAATACTTTGAAGCAACTGCCATTCTTGGAGCTGGTACCTTTGGGCTTTCGAGTTTTGCAACTATAGCTCATTATTCTGATGACGACAATTTCATGGTTGCATTTGCAATCTTGATCTTCCTCTTCCTTGGCTCTGTGGAGAGCTCCAATGCTAGTAACCAGCCTTGCGCACATGACCAAACCCTTGCGTGTGCTACAACAACCTTCAGCACAATATCTTTCTATTGCAGCGTTATCACTTTTGTGGTTTCTAGTTTTCTTGGGAAGAAAATTACTACTTATGCCAATGCCAGAACCTTCTTAGAGGCAAGACAAGGGGATCATAAGGCTATGATGATTGCATTAGGGTCAAGAGCCGTGATGGGTTTCCTTCTTGCTGCAAATGGCCCTTTGATAGTTTACCTTATCATTAACCTTTTCAAGTTATACCATGGTGATGACCGGGGAGGTGTTTATACAAAAGCTATTAATGTTGGTGCAAACCTTATAGGCAAGGTTAAGAAGAATGTCATTGCGGATAACCCAAAAAATTCGGCTGTTATTATTGATCATGTGGGTGATAATGTTGGAGCCATTGTTGGGATGGGATCTGATTTTTTTGGATCTTATGCTGAGTCATCCTGTGCTGCTCTTATTGTTGCTCCATTCTCATCCCTTGGTGTCAACCATGACTTGACCGCAATGATGTATCCTCTCTTGGACTGCTCTGTGGGAATCCTTATTTACTTGCTCATAACCTTATTTGCTCACAACCTTACTTGCTTCAATCTCAAGGCTATAAAAGAAATTGACCCTGCACTTAAGAGGCCATTGATTACCTCGATTGCTTTAATGACTGTTGGCATCGCATTACTTGCATGGGTTTCTCTTCCCTCTTCATTTGCCATTTCAATTTTGGACCTCAGAAGGTTGTGTAAAATTGGCAATTGTTCTTATGTGTTGCAGTTAGTTTGTGGGTTGGGCTTGTTATTGGTTCTGTCCCCGAATACTACACCAGCAATGCGTACAGCCCCGTGTAAGATGTTGCCGATGCTTGTCGGGTTGGAGCTACCACAAATGTCATCTTTGGTCGTGCTTCTATTTCTGCTTACAGTGTCTTGAGTCCAAAAGTTTTCATCAGCTTGATTGTGGAGACGATGCTTCCGTACAGGCTTCCGGTCATGGCAATGAGGAGCGTCAAAAGTCTACTTTGACAATGGTAGAAGACATTTACAGACAATTTAACACTTCATCAAGATTTTTTTCTCATTCAGCGTTGAAGACAAGATTCCTTTAATGAATGAGGCAATATTATGAGCTTACTTTCAAACTACCTTTAGTTAAAT
>JAOVVI020017313.1:0-10645 GCA_028571085.2 Nepenthes alata | reverse complement strand
CTTTCACAATGGGCTTTTTCATAGTTGTTGGCAACATTTTCAGGTGATTTTTTTTTTTTGTTAGAAAGATAAAAATTAGTAGTGGCTTAAAACCAAAGTGTTGATTTTTTTGACTACGGAAAGATATTTTAATATTTCCTCAAACATCGTGCAACTTTTAAAATTAATAACTCTGTTAAGACTTGTCCGAATGACGAGCTACTTTTTTCAAAAATTAGCATACGTAGTGAAGAAAATTCAGATGTATTGGCATCGCGATTTGAGTTCGAAAAGGGATCATAAGTCCAATTATTGAGGGTAAAAAATTCATAAAAAACTATTTTTAATAGAAAATTTGGTGTTAAATTAATAACTCCGTCAAAACTTGTCCGAATGATGAGCTTTTTTTTTCAAACATTAGCATATGTTGTGAAGAATATTCAGATGTATTTGTACATGCCTACTCTGGAAGAAAAAATTCTGTCAAATGCATTCCATCATCTCATGAAACACTAACTTATCAAGTTCCCAAGGCACCAACTCACCATCAGATCACCTTTAACAGTCCAATTCTCCAATCACCATTCACAAAAAATACTCTCTGCATTTCATTTGCTAAAGAAAATCCACATTCATATCTAAAGATGCAGTTTTAGCGGGACAATACAAAGGTGATTCCTAATACCAAGATCAATCATTTTACAATGATGTTTGATTTGGGCAACACTGAAGGATCAGCACCAGCCACGGGATCATGGATGGCAAATAGACCAATGAGGAGATTGGAAAAGGGCAGTAAAGATGCCAGGAGCTGAATAGTGTAAACAAGTAAATAGAATGTTGACTCAGAGGAGCCATATTCATCAAATCAGACATTGAATGCTTTTCTGTTAAAAAAATACCTGTATATTATGAATTTATATGAAAAAGCACAGCATGTGCACGCTTTTCCATTTTCTTTTTTTTTTTTTGAGGGGGGGGGACATGCAAATAAAAATATTGCATAAAATATATGCATCTTTCTTTGATTAATTATCTCATAAGGATATAGATCAAGATGTTCCCAAAACCAACAGCAATATTCCCCCAACCCCATACCCTCCCCACCCCGTGAATGTGGGAGATTGATCCCACAATGTGATACTATGGCAAAACCATGCTTCATGCACCGGATCAACTATTCTAGAATGGGCATGGATGATGGCACACACATAAAGTAGCAGCAGTTTGCAGAACAAATTAGCATAATTCTTATCCCAGATCAGTAAGGAATCTGACAAATCAATCATCTGTAGATCTCCAGTCAAAAAAGCTACACAAGTGACATGATAACAATCATTATTCACGGAGATTATTGGAGCTTAACTTTGGCTGCTCAACTAGTATCGGCAACTAACTACATGCAAATATGTGCAGGCAGTAAATCCTTAAGTACCAAAGATGGAAATATATGCGACAAATAATTCAAATATTAAAAAATGCTGGTACAAGCATGATTAAAGAAAGTGTGTACATCATTTCAACACAACTAAGTACAAGAATAGTTACTAATAAGGAAACTTCAAACCAGTCCATGAAATCCTGAGGGGAAATGGCACAAGAATATAGTCCATACCGTCAGCCTTATCAAAAAACTCGTTGACTGCTGTAGGCATATCTGATGTCAAGGCAAGTGGGTGTACATACTTTGTGGAATGAAGTAGATTTTTTTGTTTCCTCCGTCTTAATCGCTTCGAGCTGCAATTGAACAACATTTACCACCCAAAGTTTCCACTTTATGAAGAGGGTTGAGCGGCGTAATTCCACAAAAATAAACCTCAACAACCAGAAGGGGTGTACATCACGTACCAAAAGAAGAATGTTTGCTGTCTAGGATCAACACCATCCACAAGAATCTAAAACAACAAAATCCAGGAATAAATAAGCAATAATCTCCGCAGTGAAAGAAAAGAAGCATTACATACTTATATAATCAAATCTCTAAATAATACATGGTGCATCTAGGACAAGAGCACATACGTAAATTGCTAGCATGCTAGCAATTGGGTTCAAACACAAATGCCCAAAAATATAAGCACAATATACAACAAAGGCAGCCAGTGCATCTTACCAAGGATAGGATTCAAATTAAAGAGATCTCAACAGACTAAGGAAACATTGCAGCTAAACCATCTCGAAACGAAACTACCCAATATGGCTTTCTGATACCGAAAATAACACTGATTAATAAGACAATGGTAAACAGAATTAAGATTTCCTTAAACCTTTTTCAAAAAATCATTAATTGTGAAAATCTAACTTCCTTCAAGGACCCTTTCATCTAGTTAACACTGCATTGCAATTGTTCAATTCTCTCAACCAGGTAGTTTTCGTGCATGCTGACTGACTTCCTAGCGCATCAAATTCTTATCTCCTACCCTACAGATGCAACAAAGTTCAGTCCAAAACAATCTATTACTTCCACCATCTGCAAGCTGTTTTAAGTAATGAACCAGATGCAGACAGAGAAAATTCTCCAAGTAGAGGTTTACCAGCCAGTGGCAATTTTTTTGCTCCATTTTCCATGGAGGGAGATCAACTCATTGGAAGCGTGAAAATATGCTGCAGTTCCAAATGATATCACCACTTGGAAATTAATCAAGGGTATGGGGTATCTACTCGGCATAAGGAACCATTCTTCAATTTTCCCTCGAATGCATTTTCGCTCTCTTATAATTGAATGTCGTAGCAGATAGCAGCGAAAATAGTGATCTCACAGATTTTGTGTTCAGCTTCAAGGCAGCACAGTATGAATGTAAATATCAGCCGATAGAATACATAACAGCCAAGAGGTATTGGTGCCTCTGATACTAATATTTTCCGAAACTGTAACAATATCAAAATATTTCTATATTAGCTGATATAGCTTTGTCAACTTACGATTTTTAGAAATTTTTTCCGTTCGACATCAATGCCAACACGTATTATCTAATATCGATACGACCATGATCAATACCGATATTTTCATTCATGCAACACATCCATTATTTGATACCAAACAAGTGTACTTTTAATCCATTCAACTGTCGGATGGTTATCCAGTTCAATGGTTCTTTAGAACTCTAGGTATTGGGTTATTAGAAATCCTAGAAACAATGTGAGAAGCCTTTGATAATGGACATAACTCATGGATGGAAGCCACAATAAATATGTGTCCGATTTCTCTCTTCCTTATTCATTTGTGTTTGGAATTTTTTACATATGTATTAGGGGTTAATTAATTCACAATGGGTTGTAAATTTTTCAAATCAGAGTAAGATCTGCAGACACAAAATTCTTCCTGGATGAAGCCACATTAAAACAGGTTTTGATGAGAGCAGAGATGCAAAGCTCATTAGAGATGTGCACCATTTTCTAAAATTTGTTGTAAATGGGCACGGAAGAAATCTTCAATATTCAACCAGCTGTATTTTCCTGCCTATTTTGCATGGTCCCAATTTTTCCTTCTTGTCTGTGGCGCTCAACTGCAATACTTATTTCAACAGTCCTAGACCAAATAAAGGACATAAATATTGGCACAAAAAAATTGAAATGATGTAAGGCAACTTTTCCATCAGACACCTAAAAATTGTGGTTTTGGCTCCTGAAACAGCACTAAGAATTTCATTAAATTTCCCAGACTCTTCCAAGATTAAACACCCGAGTCTCTAGAGACAAAGGAAAGTAAATGAGTTTCTGTAGAACTCCAGGGGACAGCTAAGTAAAACATATCATGTATTGCAACATGACTTCTAAAACAACTATTCTCATCTGTCGAAAATTCTGAACATGGGCAATATTTGGATAAGTTATGCCAAGGATAAACAAACAGAACAAGTGAGCTGATTAGAAACAAGACTGATGTACCTCAGATCTCCAGAAATCAGTTCTGACAGACACATTAACAGCTTGATACTCCTCCGTCACCTACATAATGTAAATTGATTACTAAATTTATGGAACTAAAATCAGTGAGATTACAAAGACACTGCCCTGTTAATTGACTAACCCAAAACTCAAAGTTAAACAGATCATGTGAGGAGGGCAGGTGATGTCTCAGGCCCTACAGATTAGACAAAAAAAAAATCAACACTGTATCATCAGAAGTTACTTCCAAACATAAATGGAGTTACAAGGAAATCCAACCTTAAAACTGGCACATTTGACCAAGCAAAATGGACATGAGAAATCCTCTGTCACTGCACATTCAGAAAGAAGTTGCACGCCCATGGTCAAGGTAGTAAATACAATTGCTCATAAAAGGTGAAAGCGACAAAAACAACAGAACTCAAATAGCAAAGGATACTTGGCTAAGAAACAAGTGTTCCTCTAACACAGCAGTTACAGGGAACAAGAAGTCATTATATCTATCATTTTCTAGACAACATGCTTCCTTTTCCTTATTTACTTTTTACCTCCCCCAAGCATAGAAACTGTTAACACCCTCTCTTCCCTTCAAGTCCAACCTTTTCTCCCATTTTGCATTTCGCAGCTCCCTTTTTTTGTTTATAACAAAGGCAATTTAAACATCCCAATAAATCACAAAGTAAGCTTTGGATGCATGGAATTAGAGGTTGGAATTCAAGGGAACCCTAAAATCATGCTTCAGCATGAGAATTCGGACTCAAGACACTTTCAACTATTAAATCACCTAAATTCTGCAGCACTATATTCCAAAATATAGATGGCAAAATATGACCTTAATTGCAGAACCCATCCACCCAACCTAAAATGAGTAAAAATAATTTTTACCCAAAAGGTCCAAAACTGATTCTGCCTTAATTTGAACAACCCAAACCAAAGTTTAACGCGAAAAAGAAGCATAACCAATGATGACTCAGTACCAGACAAGAACTAAGG
Source organism: Nepenthes alata (assembly GCA_028571085.2). NCBI lineage: Eukaryota > Viridiplantae > Streptophyta > Magnoliopsida > Caryophyllales > Nepenthaceae > Nepenthes > Nepenthes alata. The sequence goes on along the minus strand of JAOVVI020017313.1, from coordinate 5,788 downwards.
TCTTAAGCACACAAACCCAAAATGATACAATAAAAAATGTACCCATACCCCTGGCACCTGGCACCTGACACCTGAGACAAATCAACCCTGAAATGAAATGTGTAACAACCAGCATGACTGATGGGCAACTAAATTTCCTGCTGGTGACTGAAGATTAATGGCCAACAATATGGCTGAGGACTGACATTTACAATCAACGAAAGCAGTAAGCAATGTCTGCAACAGCTGATTGATGTTGTCAACTTTCTCAGTTGACATTCAATGATTAATGACCAGTATAAGTAATTGATTTGGCTCATCACATACTGGCCAATCACCAATAACTGCAACTGATAACTGACTCTTGATATTAAAACAAATTAAAAGAAAGACCATTGGTGAAACCTGGAGACAAATGACCTGATCAGCCATGATAATCTAATTCCTACCCGATACCAATGTCCATCGTGATAGGAAATGGAAATTCAATTCAATTTACGCAGTCCAAATGGAAACACAAGTTAAAGAATAGTTAGTATGACGAAAGCTTTCACCACTATTTTACAATGATCTTCCTTTCTATAGAAATAGCTCAGTGTTCAAATGAGGTCCTAAATGATACATACCACAAAAGGAAAGAAAACCAATGAAATAATGGGAATGATTCATCAAAAAACAGAGACTACAAGTATAAACCCAGGGAGAAGATTAACTCTGAATTAGATAACATCATTAGACTGAAAAACTAGAATTACATGACATTGACTTACAGAAATATAACTTCAATGTAGACATGACTAGGACTTATCCTCTAGGATTAAGTATCTGAACACTTTTTACACCAAAATAGAATGTTATAACAGGATATCTTGTAAGCAGAAAAGCTATTAAAATAGTACAATTTCCATGTTTAGTTTAGTTCATTACTGTGCTGCTACATGATTGATTTTGACTAATGATTTTCTCCTGTATACTCCTCTAAAAATATATACAGGATCTCAAACATATGGAACTATTGGCAGATTGCCAAATGAACTTGGATGAAAATTTAATAGGAACCTGCCTCATACAGCAAGCTAGCATCAACAATAAGATTTCACAGCAATAATAGGAACCTGCCTCATACAGCTAGCTAGCATCACCACCTAATTGCATGGATATCCATGGAATATTTATTCATATCTAGTCCTACAATTCATCTGTTGAATTAAATTGACCTTAAACAGAGGTGGATTAAATGATTCATTTATGTGGTTACTTTTAATTCATCTTGAGATCTACATTCACCTAATAGAGGTAGTTGGCTTATTTGATTCATTTATGTGGTTACTTTTTATTCATCTTGAGATCCCAGGCTTGCATTATTAAACTACCAGATTGAAAGTGATTGAAAAGCATCTTATTTTGGGATGGTATTCCCAAAATTTTCATCACAAATTAGAGAAGTCCATCCAGTTGTACTTGATAAAATTTCACATAATTTCCCAAATTCCAACAGGAACTGTTTAGGTCCATCATGGAAGGCGGATGCACAATAGCTAGGTTGCACAACTTGTAGACCTACACTTCTACACTCTTTTTTATCCATGTGAACAGAAGGCTTGATTCATGTAGCAACATCTCAAAACCCATAAAATCAATCAAGTTTACTTGTAGCAGTATAATACAGATCACATTTAGTACAATAAGAGTACATCAGGTTACTGTTTCAACCCCCTCCAATTAAATTTTGATGCACAATTCCTATATCACAGCAAAACCTACTTGTAGGTCCTTAAGACACTGGATGAATCAAGTGGTTATTCATGTTATAGTTTTGCAGCCTCAAAGAACCAGATGTGTTGTCACCTATTTTGAGCCATGGCAAAGCGATTAAAAAATCCAGCTCTAATAAGATGTTCACTGACATAATGATGCTGACAAGATATAAGAAAGTATATGCACTTACAAATAATTAAGGCCAAATATCTTTTTCTAGAGACATGATACTGATCAAAGTCAATCAGCTTGGATGGGGTCTATCATGTGTTTCAGCCAAAATGGATTACCTTCAGTTCTCTGCAACTTATTGTTATAGTACCGATAGTTGAAGATCACATTGCCAGTCCGCAACCTAGGGAAGGACCAGCCCATTGATTAGCGTACAAAGATAACAACACAAAATGACGTAAACAAAGTCCGAATGGATGTAATTAAATAATACCAGGCATTGAAGAAAAGCTCATAGTTCAAACAGTAATTCAAATTTAAAATAAATCAAATTAATCACATCGAATAAAAAGGAAAACATGTTTCAAGCGAAAGGCTCGAGCTCGAATGAAGCCATTAGGGAGGGAACAGCAAAAAAATGGAAGTATAAACAAACTTCTCTCTAGAAATGGATGACTGACTCTTCCCAATGCATGGAACCCATCTTCATGAAAAGTCTCAAAGAGCAGTCCTCTATGCGGGGAAGGGATAACCAATGGGAGCAGCATGTGTGCACCCAATTACAGGGTTGGAAGAGAGAGAATTTCCTCTTTTAATTTAACACTCTAGCATAAATGACAGGCAAAGATTTTCACAACATTTCTAGGACAGATATGCAGCATCCGTTAAAGAAAAAATAGATTCTGAACATCATCAGAATTCTCTGACCAATATATCGATCTCTATTATCTCAGCAGCAGAAACTGAAGGCCTTCAGGGATGACAAGCTTAGTGATAAACAGAGGTAAGGAGGAGAGAATCACAAGCTTCTTGACAGGAAACAATTAACAAAGGTTCGAAGATTACTAATGTTTAGGATTCTGACAACAGGCAAGGACACTCTAGCATGAAACTTCAGCCCAATGGCAAGGGAGGAATTTGTTCTGTTTAATACCACAATTGCCACAAATGTAGGGGAAAATTAGTGAGAGGAAAGGAAAGAATTAAGCCATTCATTTTCGCACCATACCAGGATTTGAAGGGCCACCTTGGTACCAATTTCCTTGTTCTAATAGGACTGGATCAAATTGGGTTCACATAAGAATGCAAATATAAAACCAATGAGAGTTATTCACATTCAAACAAGTAGCTTTGTTGCATCAATCATCATGCCCAAGTCAAATCTTTGATGATTCATACAGATTGAGTTGTAAGGCCCCTTTGTTGGGGTGGCCCGAGCCACAAACACAAGGACCAAAAACGCGGACTTAGAATAAGAAGTGAAAATACAATATTCAAGAATAGAAAATAATTCTATCAGGAGATCAATGGAAAGAAAAGGACAGATTTTTTTTCCGGATCAGCAATAAAGTAAATGTTTATAATCCCAAATGACACAAAGGCAATGTCACCTTCCATCCAAGTACAAAATATAAACCATTAGAATTGGAACACTTAACTTCTAAAAGGGGGATTTTATTTTATTTGATTTTGATTTTATTTTATTTGAAAGATTTTTTTTGAGAGATTCAATTTGATGTGATTTTATTTTATTTGATTTTAGAAAATTGAATTATATTATTTCTTCATTTTCAGATGTTGCTAGTTAGAAAATTATATTTATTTCATAATTAATCTAGTAGCAGGATTCCTTTATATAAGAACACTAACTTTATTATTAGAAAGGCATTGATGAAGTTGTATTGATGTTAAAAGTTGTGATTGTCATTCCTTCCTTGGTAATCTTTGTTTCTCCTCTCTATTTCCTTCTTCTGTTTATTCCCCTTCTCCCAATTTCTTCTTCCCTACCCCTTTTCTCCTTCCCTGTATCAAATTTGGTATCAGAGACAGATTCAAGAGGCAATCATGCAACAAATTTGCCCTATTTTCCCTTGCCTGCATCAAATTTCCCATTCCCCTATTGCAAAGGCATTGATGCAGCAATATTTGTCTGCATATTTTTAACCATACAAATTCCCAATAAATAAACAAATATTGACTTGCATTCATAAAGTCCTTCAATTGCCTCTATTGTTCATTAATCTCAACCTCATTATAGTCATATTAGTGTTGCATACACTTGCAAAGTGGTTGCATTATTTCCTATAACATATTTGACCTAATCATGAATTCTAATAAGTTTGAAACTCTAAGTTAACAGTTAACCCAATTAGCTATAAATCAATAACAGTTACAAAACTACATAATCGTCATACAAGTTGATTTGGCAACTACCCGTTAAACGAATTTGGATCTAGCAAATCGAGTTACCACTTTAGAAATAAGACCTCAATCATCAGATGCTGATAATTCCAATGTGTCCCGTAATAGGAATCACCAATGAAGGCAAGTACATCATGGATGCGACTACAGGCTCGACACTGTGAATGAGAGCTGGATCAAAACAAACAACTCTTTAAAAATATCAAATTAGGTGCTCTTATTTTTTATGGTTGCATAGACCTTCGAGTTTTTACTCAATGGATCCAAGATATAGATTGTTTTTCCGAATAATACAGCGTGTCTGAAGATAAAAGAGTTCAATTTGCCGACATCAAGTTGACCGAAAATGCCTAACTATTTTGGAAAAGTATTGAGGACCTTCTTATTAGCCATTAGGTAGCCTTTGTCAAGAGTTGGACTGAGATAGAACAATGCCTTCAAGAGAAATATTTATCACGCTCATACATTAGCAACTTACTAGACCAGTAGAATACTCTTCGATAGGGTAATTAATCCGTAGCTAGGTATGTGACTAAATTCGATGATTTTTGGATGAAATGTCACAGCATCGAAAATGTGGCCACGACGTGAAGTAGATTTTGGCAAGGATTACATGAGAACCATAGGAGAGAGCTTGTCCTCAAGGAGTTACCACTTTAAATCATGTGTATAATTTGGTCTGAGACTACGAATTAGTTACTAGAACACACCCCCACCACAAATCCTAAGTTTGTCTTAAGACCTCATCTATCTATAATTTCTCCTACAAAAGAAGCTAGAGGAAAAGGTATTGATACTCCGAGAAGGAATTCTCAATCACAGTGCTTTAATTATAAAGGTTTTGGATATATTTCTTCAAAATGTCCAAGTAAAACCTTACTTATTAAAGGGCAATGGAATAAACGAGAAACCTTTTGAAGAGCAAGTGTATGAATCCAAGCTAAAGGAGTTTGATGACTTGGATGGTAATGATATTGACACCTTTGTGGGCTGCATCAGAACTATTTACTCTAGCCTAAATTCCCATTCTTCCTCCAATCCGCCATTTTCTAGCATTGTACGATATACTTTGACTCGATCTAAATAAGCTAATGATTAGCGCTGTCATGCTATCTTTCATACTTATATCAAAGTGAACAAGAATGCTTGTAAAATTATAGTGGATAGCGATAGTTACACCAATACTATCTCGAATAATCTATTTCTCGTTTGGAGTTGAAAGTTGTCCCACAGCCTAATTCATACAGCGTCTTGTGGATTGACAGATTTTTAACAGCCATTAAGGAGCATTATCTTACACCTATTCAATTCTTAGAGTAAAAAGATCATATTGGGTGTGATGTTATTTCAATGGATGTAGGTACTGTCACCTTAGGGCGTCCTTAGTTATACAACTTAGATGTAACAATCCAGAGTCGTGCCAATTCCTATTCTTTTGCCCATAGTAGAAAGAAAATTCATCTCTATTCTTTACCCCTAACACCAGTGACTCACAATAAAGAAAAGCCTATGGAAGTGACAAAAGGATTATATATATCATTAGCCCTAAAGCATTGAATGTGCAGTTATAGGCAAGCCTGTTATGTTTGCTGTTATTATTCTCGAAATCTTTTTGGATACTACCGTATTGATACCCAATGAGGCCCGTGAGATTTTCCAAAACTTTCGAGATGTCTTT
>JAOVVI020017312.1:0-10645 GCA_028571085.2 Nepenthes alata | reverse complement strand
TGACATGAAGTGAAGCACCACTGTCCACCACCCAGCTTGTCTCAAGATCAGCCAGATTTACCACCTCATCCTCTTGACACACCAGCCAAAGATTAGTCCTGGTAATAACAGTAGCACTTTTTTTCTCCCGAGTCTTGTCAGCCTTTTTCTTATTACCTTCAGCATTCTCACGCTTTCATTTGTAACAGTATTTCTTGATGTGGCCCTTTTTACCACAGTGATGGCACTCTAAGTTTTGATATCTGGACCGTGACTTATTGCGTTCTTTTTCTCCAGATTTCTGGTGGCGACTTTTACTTCTTCCCGTAGATTCGGTCACCAGCACCTCAGAATAAGAAAACGATGAGGTCCCATGTGACCGTCTAGACTCGTTTATAAGCAAAGAGCCAATAACTTTGTCCAACTTTAAAGTATCCTTTCTGAACAGCAAAGTTGTGACAATATGAGCATAGGTGGCCGGCAGAAAGGCCAGAAGAACGAGTGCCATGTCCTCCTCATTGATCTTCTCATCAAGAGCAGACATCTGTGTCAATATCCGGTAAAATTTATCCAAGTATTTTTCAAAGCTTCCTCCTTCTAATAACCTCAAGCCATAAAATTACTTTTTCACGTGCAGTCTGGTTGTCAGTGATTTGGACTTATAACGGCTTTCCAACTTCTCCCAAATCTCCGCCGGATCAGTTAGACCAATAACTTCTTGGAGATGTTGTCCGCCAAGCACAACTTAATAGTGCAGTTTGTAAGATCTCTCTTATCTTGTCATTCTTCGTCGGTCAATTTTTCAAAATTTTTATCCTTCTTCTTCAATGCCTTCACTGTCCTTTCTCTCCTCAAAATATTATTCACCCTCTTTTGCCAGAGAATGAAGTTCCCCTGCCCGTTGAACTGCTCAATGCCAAACGGCAGATTATTTGACGATGAAGATGCCATCGATTCAAACAAGTCACAATACCCAACATGAACCAAAATCTCTCATACCACTTGTTAGAAATAAAGTCTTGTTTAAACCGTGAGAAAAATACATGATAGGCGATATCAAGCACACAATAAGTAATCATGAATCATAAAGACAATTTTTACGTGGAGAACTCCCTATGAAACGAGGGAGAAAAACCACGGGACATAAAGTCCGAAAGATTCCATTAGCAGTAGTTGATTGGTTACATAAACCCCAAAACACAAGAATCAATATCAACTAACGTGGACAGCACGTACAAAAAGTATAGAGAATGAGGGAATAGATAAAACCCGGCAAGATGCTCTTCACAGCAGCACGAATCCCGTACGTAAGATTACCGAAGATTGGAACTTGATTGAAAATCCGAACGGATGCTCAATTCTTCCTCTTCTTCTTCTTCTCTCTTTTCTCTCTTTTCTTCTCAGAAAACGGCGCTCAATTAATTTGCGTGCCCTAAAAAACACAAAGTCGACGTTTTATATCATCGACGTGCGCTCGAGCGGCTGCCGAGCGCGCAGCGAGCGACGGCCCCCACTCGAGCACTATCGAGCGCACAGCGAGCAGCCTCGGTACTAAAAAATTCGCTCGAGCGCCTAGGTGGCGCATAGCGAGCGGCAACGGTACTGAAAAGTTCGCTCGAGTGTCTGACGAATTTAACTTGATCTTTCTCCATGCGATGATGATATACACCTTCACCCACCACATCAAGTGAATACTGACCCATACGAAAGTAATTCATAACAACACTAATTTTCCGTCCCCCCAAAATCCAGTACGGATCCGAAGCAGATCACCGCCGCAGCACCCCGCTCGGTTGCGTCCCCACTTTTTGTCTTTTTCCTTCTTTTTCTCTAAGAAAATCTAGCGAGAAAAGTACAGAGGAGAAACGTCCCGAAAAAGCAACGTATCCTGAAAGGGCAGCCATTTACTTGTCTTCCCAGCCCTGCCAGCCTGCTTGCCGCTGCTGCTGCACAAAGTCAGAACTGAAAATTTCAACTTCAACTCCCAACCAAACACGCCCATACTTGATATTTGATCTGACCCCTCATAATATCGGAACACTCTTCTGCCCATCAACAGATATTAACTCCTTCACCGGTGCAGAGAAAGACCCCATCAACTGATATTAACTCCTTCACCAGTGCAGAGAAAGAGAGATACAGAGTGAGATGAAGATTCAGTGCGACGTGTGTGAAAAGCAGGAGGCAGCGGTGTTTTGTGCGGCCGATGAGGCGGCCATTTGTGATGGATGTGACTACCGGGTGCACCATGCTAATAATCTTGCTAGCAAACACCGCCGTTTTTCTCTCCTCCACCACCCTTACTTGGAGGAAGCTCCTCAATGCGATATCTGCCAAGTATTCCCCCTTCTCTCTCTCTCTCTCTCTCTCTCTCTCTATGTATATATATAGAAAGATACAAAAGTAAGAAGTGGAAATTGGAAAATTCAGAAATGATCAAAGCACTTTTTTTAAAATTAATGTTATACTGCTTTGATAATTGTTGGATTTTTAAGAGCTCATTTTATAAGTTTAATAGTTAATAGAAGGAACATTAAGGGCACATACGATCTTCACATAAAGTATGCTCTGAGTAAAGATATTAGACAATGATTGTGTAATTATTTATACCATGGTTGTTGGAACGATGAAATTTATAGAGGTTTATGTGAACAAAAATGGTATCTAATAAACTAAAAGCAATTACATTTAATTGGCACACAATAAACGTGCTTAAATGGTGCTTGATGCCAATTTCACTTTAAATCAAGCATTTGAATGTCAAATTTAACATTCAAAATGCCAACTTTAAGTATAAAAATCCCGTGAGATTTTAAAGTTAAAATATGAGATTATTTTTAACTTAAAGGCCACGTGAAGAGAGAAATAGAGAAAGAAATAAATGAGAAAAAATTTTAGGATTTGATTGAGATTTGGTTCAAATTTTATTCTTTATCAATTCGCTTATATTATTTTAATTTATTTCTAAGATGTATTTTCATTTCAATTGTTCGTTTTCTTGATTTATTATCTTATAAATTATAATGTATACCAAGAGTTGGGTCTGATAATTATTCACTGAGATTATAATAAATAAATCTCATTGGAGATACTATTTGTAACTAAATATTATTATAATTAATTTTTTTAAAATTTATTTTGTTATTTTTTTTATTAAAGAAAATATTTCACGTTAAATATTACCATACAATCTATGTACCTAATTGTATAATTTTACTTCTTAGATTCTCACAGTATTTAATATCTGACAATGGACGATAGATTTGAATGATCATTTTTGCTACACCGATCGTATGCGTATTTTGTTCCTAGGAATTCCGACAATAACCAAGTCATATATTGAATTCAAGAAGTGACATTGATAATTTTCTTTTTATTTTTTTCGGGGGTTTGTTCCAACCCGTAAAATTTAGCTTTTTTGCCATGTTGAAAGTTGGAACAATACAATGAGTTTTTTTTTATTTGCTAAGCTGAGAAAGGAAAAATGCTAAATTTATTTCTTAATTTTTATTTTTTATACCAACTGTATTATACAAATAAACACTAAATTTATCATATTAGATAGTAAGTTATATGTATTTGATTAAAAAGTATAAAAAGACATTAACTTTAATTTTTTGTAATTTGGGCGTTATAAGCGTTAGAATCGGGTGACCATATAGGTCAATCTGACCGAAACTTTTATCTATTCAAAAATAGGATAGAAATATTTGTTAAGAAAATAGTTGGAAAAACAATTAATTATTTAGAATAAAATTGTTTAAAATAAAATATATAAAAATGAATTTATTTTTTTTTTTCGAACAGAGAATTAACACCTATCTTACCTAACTTATAAAAACCCCTTTTTTTTTATCAGAATGTAAGTTAACCTACGATAAAATTGATGCTTTTATTTGAAATTTTTACATAATTATCTCAAAATTTGATAGCATATGAAGCTTTTATTTTGAAACAAGAGGGTAAAAACTACTAAAGAGCTATCCCTTCCTAGAACAAGGAGGGGGCCCTACACAAAAGTGAGCATAGGCCCCAACTTTTTGGACTTAAAATTTTTTTTTTAAAAAATACAAAATATAAGAGTTTTGTTTTATTTTTTAGTAATATAGATATCTAGATAATTTAATATTTTCAAAAAAAAATTATATATGTAAAAAAAAATAAAATGAGAACCATTTGATCAGCTTAAATTTAATCACTGTATATAGTTTGAGCTCCTACCTCACGAAGTAAAAATTTTATAATTTTTTCTGACTTTTTTTAATATAAATTTTATTAAAAAATTTACCTTTTTTTTTATCTTTAACCAGCATTCTCCGGCACAAAGCAGGGGTCTAAAATATTGAAGGGAGAAAAGAAAAAGAAAAGAAAACCTTTTATAATTTCAAAAACCTCTGATAATTTCGACACAGAAGAAAATTTAAAAACAGATAAATTGATGTATAAGCAAAAACTAACCTCTTTCTTAAAAGTTAATTGGTCATTGGGATTGTTAATCTTGCTCTGATTTATAGGAGAGGCGCGCCTTATCGTTCTGCCTAGAAGACAGAGCAATTCTATGCACGGAATGCGACGTCTCAATCCACACGGCGAATGAACACATGCGAAAGCACAGCAGATTTCTCCTCACCGGCGTAAAGCTCTCGGCGTCGTCGGCCCTCTATCCGACTTCTGCCAATTTCGATCGCGAGATTATGATCTCTGAACCGTCAACCATCGAGGTTTCCAACCCCGAAATGTTCAGTTCGATTTCGAACTCCGTTACGACTCCGTCGTTGAGTTATCAGATTAGCGAAGAAAGTTCAATTTCGACGAGCTGCGTGCCAGAGTTCTTGATGGAGATACCGCCAGCCGGGTGGCGTTTCGAGGACATCCTGGATTATTCTTCCTCGGCTTCCGATCCTCTTCGTAAGGTTTGAAGCACACACACTTCCTGTTTAAAGATTAGGGTTGATAGATCTAACCAAGTCGGCAAACGCTGCTGAGATCAAATGCCTCACTAAAATCACTTGGTCTTGGCCAACGTAAATAGTCGAGCTCGATGGTTTTTATTTTAAAAAAGGGTACACCTTCGGACATATAGCGTTTGGTCCTTTTTTACTTCGCGCCATCATCAAATACAGGAGCGGGAGATCACTTAGATTGTAATTTTAAGGTTTGCTCATACATTATTATAATAATTTAGAAACTGAAGCCAATGCGACGAATAAATGGGAAAAAAAAAAGGTTTTAGCTTTTAATACTCAGCATACAAATTCTTTTATGAGGAGCACTTCCTGCTCAATGTCACCTATTTCAACTCAACGTCATCTCATCCGTATGTAATGGCAGGAACACACCTCAAAATGAAGACTTCCACCAATGGGGGTTAGCCTTTCAGTAAGTTTATTGAGCATAAAAGTACACATTATTTTTCTACAAGGGTTCACACGCCCTGGCTATAAAATTCTTCATTTTCCCACCTAAAATCTAGGCTCTCTTAATTTTTTAGTGTGATTCATTTATGGTTTCTCCATACTAAAGCATTTTACACGTTTGATGTAATCTTGCGGAAGATGTTTCTTTTCATATGTTCAGACTTCGTTTGCTGACTTTTGACTTTGTCATGCCCATCATCATTCAGCAAGGTGAAAGTAATGCTCGTTCATCACCTCATAAACAAGCAACAAGAATATCGGCACCTCAAGGACAGGTTTTACCGTCGGATCTTCCTCACTGTTGGCGTAAAATACGCGAAAGTCACGATGACCGATCGGATAAAAGGTCTCGGACAGCACACAGAGAAAAAGCTCTCGGACGGACAAGTGAGAACGATAGAAAAACGAGAGATAACACGGAGAGTTTGACGTGGAAGTACCCTCCTGGAAACAAGGAAAAAACCACCGAAAAATATACTTTGAAAGAATTGATTACAGCCGTTAGCTACACAAGCTCAAAGGCAAAACAATCACAAGTATACAAACATTCTCTCTCTCTACAAGTATTTCTCTTTCTATGAACAAACTTGCCCACAGCTTTTCTCAAGGCTCTTTTCTTACAAAATGCCAAACGCTCTCACATAAAAGCAAGGGCCCAAGTTCTCAATATATATACACATATAGGGTACCAGCCTGAACGGCCTGCCACCCTACTGGCCGTAGGGTGGATGAAGCGTGCTACTAGGACTGTCACGACAGGCGCATGCCTGGCGTGCCAGCTGACAGTCCTGACACCTGGGAGGTTGCTGCCTCTGCAACTTTCAATCAGGGTAGGTTACCAACCTCCCTGTAAAAACGGCCACAGCAGGCCCTACGAGAATAGAGTCAACGCCTATGACCACAGGCTCCTCGTCCACTGTGCTCGGACATGACAATCAAGAGTCCTCGTCCAAAGACGCAATGAGTCCTCGTCCCAAAGACGCAAGGAGTTCTCGTCCTAAAGACGCAAGGAGTCCTCGTCCATTGTTCCTGTGGAGTCCGCGGACGTGCCACTCGGGAGTGACCCCAAAAAACTTTCCCTCACGACCGAGTGGGAGTAAAGCCAGTTAAACCAGCAATGTCACAACAAGTTTCTAACTTTCCCTTTGGCAAAATATTGGTTAACATGTCCGAGCCATTATCTTCAGATCGGACCTTTTCAATGGATATCTGCCCATCTTTAAAAATATCTCTCACCCAATGGTATCGCACGTCAATGTGCTTTGACCGAGAATGGAATGAGGAGTTCTTACACAAGTGAATGGCACTCTGACTATCACAAAGAATCTCGTACGCCTCTTGCCTTAGACCCAGTTCTCGGACGAACCTCTTCATCCATAGCATTTCCTTGCAGGCTTCGGTCACGGCAATGAACTCTGCTTCCGTTGTAGAGAGGGCTACGCACTTTTGCAACTTGGACTGCCAGGAGACCGCCCCTCCTGCAAACTTCACCAAGTATCCGGACGTTGATTTCCGTGAATCAACGTCCCCGGCCATGTCTGCGTCCGAGTACGCAGACAACAGAGGCTGCTTACCTCCAAACATCAAACCCACCTTGGAGGTTCTGCGAAGATATCTGAAAATCCATTTGACCGTGGACCAATGCTCCATCCTAGGGTTCGACAGAAATCTGCTCACCAGGCCAACCGCATGAGCAATGTCCGGCTGCGTACACACGGCCGCGTACATCAAGTTGCCAACGGCAGAGGAGTAAGGAATCTTACTCATGCGTGCCTTCTCAGTGTCCGAGGACGGACACTGCTACTTACTCAACTTGAAGTGGTTGGCCAAAGGGGTACTGACTCGCTTGGAACCTTCCATGTTGAACCTTTCGAGCACCTTTTCAGCATAGCTTTCCTAGGACAGCCAAAGCTTCCTGCCCTCTTGGTCGCGAGAAATCCTGATGCCCAGGATCTATTTCGTCAGTCCGAGGTCTTTCATGGCGAAAGACTGCCCCGGTTGCTCCTTTAGCTCCTTGATTCGAGTGTTGTTTTGTCCGACAATTAGCATGTCATCCACATAAAGGAGAAGGATGACAAAGTCGCTTTTCGAGAACTTCTCACAAAGACGCAGTGGTCCAAAGAAGTCTTATGGTAACCTTGCTTGACCATAACAGACTCGAACTTCCGGTACCACTGCCTCGGAGCTTGTTTCACCCCATACAAGCTCTTCTTCAAGCGGCAAACAATTCCTTCCTTCTCTTTAACTTCAAAGCCATCTGGTTGCTCCATGTAGATCTCTTCCTTTAGATCTCCATGGAGAAAAGCTGTCCGAACATCCAGCTACTCTATCTCCAGGTCCAACGCAGCTGACAGTCCAAGTACCTCGCAGACCGAGGACATCTTCACCACTGGTGCAAAGATTTTATCAAAATCAACACCCTTCCGTTGACCAAAGCCCTTTACCACCAGTCGTGCCTTGTGTCTTGGCTTTCTGGTGTCCTCGGTCGCTTTCAGTCGGAAGACCCATTTATTCTTCAGAGCCTTCTTCCCCTTAGGTAATTCTGCCAGCTGAAATGTATGGTTCTCATGAAGGGAAGTCATTTCTTCCTCCATGGCTTCAAACCATTTATCCTTCTCAGCGCTGCTCATGGCCTCTTTGAAATATTCTGGTTCTCCAGTATCAGTGAGGAGGACAAACTCACTGGCTGGAAGGCGGACGGACGGACGTCTCACTCTGGACGACCGTCTCACAGGGGCTACCTCAACCTGCTGAGGTGCCAACTCTTCAACCAGATCCTGAGGCGCTGAACTCGCCTGATCCTGGTTGGGAATCACTCTTGATCCACAGACATTGGATGCAAGAGATACTGGACGGACAGTTTCCATTTCAACTCTGTCCGTCCGGGAAGTACTGGAAAGAGACTTCACCTCTTTCTCAATGTCCTCTATGGTCTCGTCCTCAGCGAAGACCACGTCTCGGGATCGAACCAGCTTCTTTGTCTTAGGGTCATAGAATCTGTACCCAAGTTCATCCTCGCCATAGCCTAGAAAGACACATTGTAGTGTCTTTGGCTCCAGCTTGGTCCTCTCATCTCTCGGAACATGGACGAAGGCCTTGCAGCCGAAAGTCCGAAGATGACTATAAGCTGGTTCTCTTCCGGTCCAAATCAGCTCAGAAACTTTCCCGTGCAGAGGCTTACTGGGCGAGCGGTTAATCACGTGGACGGCCGTCCTCAAGGCCTCGGCCCAAAAAGATCCAGCTAGCCTCGCCTCAGACAGCATGCACCTAACCCTTTCCAGTAGGGTGCGGTTCATCCTCTCGGCCACGCCGTTCAATTACGGCGTCTTTGGTGGAGTATTCTGATGTCTGATGCCATGAGCTTTGCAGTAGACATCAAACATTCCAATGTACTCGCCACCGTTGTCACTTCTTACGGCCTTTAGCTTCCTCCCGATCTCCCGCTCCACAAGGACGTGGAACTGTTGAAAGGTTCCAGCGACCTGGTCCTTCGTCTTCAGCGGGAACACCCATAGCTTCCTTGAGCAATCATCTATGAAGGTCACAAAAAACTGTGCACCTCTAAAAGACTTCACCGGGAGAGGTCCGCACACGTCCGTGTGCACTAGCTCCAAGGTCTCGGACTTCTTAGAAGAAATGTCTCCTGAGAAGGAGACTCTTCGTTGCTTCCCCGCTATGCAGTGAGGACAAGTCCTTCATCCATCTCAGGGATGAGACCCTTCCTGGCCAGATGACCCATGCCACGTTCACTCATGTGTCCGAGCCTTTTGTGCCATAGATCCGAGGACTCCGTACTCCTCGTGGTATTTACTTCAGCCACTTCAGCCTGGGCTTTCAAAACAAAAAGGCAAGATGTCTTAGTTCCTCGGGCAATGACCATGGATGTAATAACCCAAAAATCTAAAAAGAAATATTTAGCCTAATAATCCGGTCAAAGCCCGTTGACCGGAAAGGATAACAAGAAAGGACCATCGGAATTTAAAACAGAATCGACCTCAAGAAACAGAATTTAAATATGTAATTTCCGGTCAACGCAAGTTGACCGGAAGGTGGGAATAATATGAAGGAAGGCTAATCCGGTCAACGAACGTTGACCAAAAAATATGTGAAAACTAGAGTACACTGTACGAGAAGGACGAAGAGGCCGTAACACGGGTACTCCACCCTTAGTATTTCAGCAACTATTCAATAAATAAAGGTACAGCTGAGATTTAATTAGAACCCAACTAAGCGGCGACTAAATGGAGTGGGTAACCTAATCTAGTTACTCCACCTACCCTCTGCAATAAAGTACCAAAGTAAGTCACCTTCCCTACCTACCCGCCAGACTCCCTCCTCTATATAAACCCAGTGTCTGCTGAGTTTTGGCAGCAGACGTAAGCTAAGACAGTAAAGGAAGGAGCCCAGTCAAAGCTAAGTCAGCCGTCAGGAAAGAAACTTAGACAGCCGTCAGGCAAGATACTCGTCCCTGTTTTTAAGGTTCTTGTTTATGCATGTTTGCTACGAAGGTATATAAGACTCTTATGGAATTATATGATGATTATTCTGTTTTTATGAATTATTGTTCATAATCGTATGATTAAAAGAACTCCGGCATGTGTTTACGAAAAAGTAACTCTGAAAATATTGCAAGATCTTTACCCTCTTATAAAGCTCATATTTGATTGGGTCAGTAATGAAAGTAAAATTGTATAAAGCATGCCTATTTCCGTTTATAATGTGTTACCCTGAAAAGCATGTTTAAAGGAAGAACTCTATTATGCATGATTTCGATGCCGTTATCTGGAAATTGATTATGAATTTCGGCATAAAGTACTCCGTCGCTCATGAATTTAATTCGATCCAAATAAACTTCGGCCCTGCTATTAAGAACCCCTGTTTTCCCCATTCAAAGAACTCAGAATCTGAAGGAAAACATTTCGGATTTAAAGACTTCGTATTTTGAAATAAACTCCGGCTTTTTGGACTCTGGATTTAACAGAAGAACACCCCGCCTTTGAAAAAGAAACCACTCAGGAATTTGATGATTTCAGTACTCCGCCCTTTTTTAAAAGAAAGAGCTCCGGACTACGATGTCCTCTGTTTTATTATGAACTCCGGTTTTATGAACTTCGGCTTATTTAATAATGTACTCCGGCATTGAACTGTGTTTTGAACTACGGCCTTCTATTTGAAAAGAACTCCGGAAATTGATGAAAAAGTACTCCGCCCTTTGATGAAAAAGTACTCCGCCCCTTTGATGAAAAAGT
>JAOVVI020017311.1:0-10646 GCA_028571085.2 Nepenthes alata | reverse complement strand
CACTCTAAAATTTTGATTAGATTTTAAATCAAAATTCTAGTCGTAATCAAATTTTAATTAGAATAAATTAAGATCAGATGGCGACTGAGTGGTCGAATAGTTGTTGAACATATTGTGTAATAAGCTTAAATGGCTAGATATCTAAGTAAGCAATAAAACTAAATGAGCGGTTAATCTCATAAATGATTAACGCAACTGATTGGTTGACTTAATCAAGCTGCTAAACTAAATAAGTAGTATATATACTTTACAATTAACCCAAACAAGATTCTCTTATTTGGCTAATGACAAATGATTATCATCATCGGTTAAATCGCATTTAAAAAATTTTACTATCAGAACGTCTATAAAAATAATTGAATTAATTAGTTTTAAACTCGCCTAAATACTTAAATCATGATCGATTGTTCATATTTGGAAAACTATCATCAATTAATGACATGGCTATAAATACGTTCTATTTTCTCTGAAAATAATGATAGATTCTGAAAAGTAATGATAGAGTTACACTCTTAAACATATTTATTCTTTCGTAAAATGAGGAGTCAAGCCTTTCATCTTTCTCTTTCATTCTCAAAATCTCTCCCACATTTTATATTTTTTAAAAAATTTACTGACCTTGTGACGGCCCGGCCGTTTCCACCACATAGGACCTCCGTCAAGCCTAATTCCTTACCTTAATTTAGAATTAATAGATAATAATTATGTGGATATATAATTTTTTTTTCTTTTACACACAGGATTTCATGATACCGAACTATAAGAGATGCTTTCTAGATATATTAATTCCAATATCCACAAAGTAATTACGAAAATATGCTAATCATATATAGATTCTTATACAGCATAACTATTTTACAAGTCTTATCAAAATATCAAAAGAAAATAAATTAAACTCTTCATTGATCAGCTCCGACCAATTATACCATCTAGCTACAGCATAAGGCTCTACTCCACTTCGTCATCCATAAGAGTCTCGTCATCTGAAAAGTGACAAGAATGAGTTACAAAGCCTAACAAGGTACTCATACGCAGAAAATAAAACATACATATAATCGAATCAAAATAAAGTTTCATAATATAATTTAACATATAAAAATCATCATGTCCTTTCTTCTTGATTTCTTATTCTTATTATCTTGTCTTTGTAGAATCCATAAAAACCATTCAAAATTCTTATCATCTTTAGGGACCAGACGGGAGCAGACAACATCGAGGACGGGTTGTGTGTAACCCCACAACCTAAAGTCGTATCCTCTCATTATGCTCACCGAGGCGGGAGGTAATGCCTTTAGCCCGGCATACGAGGTCGTAATCCAAAAGTCTTATCCACCAAATGGATCCCTCCCGTGGCCCAGGAAGCAATCCATGAATGTCACTCCAATATCTTTCATCCATATTTAAGTGCAAATTTAATAAAAATTTGGTTCTTAGTTCATGTCTTTTACTGGCCATAGTTCAAAAGTCGGAAGTCATAGAGTTTCACCTGCTGTCCGAATCAATATATTTTCTTTGTTCTTAAAGCCTTTGTTCTTAACTTCATAAGTTGAAGTTTGTATCCTTTAATCATCTTAAAGTCAAAGATTCTTTGATCAAAAGTCAGAGGTCTTATTCGTCAAAGCAGGAAGCATTTTTCTTCAAAGTTCGGAGTACTTTTCTTTTTAAAATTCGGAATGCTTTTCTTTTCACAATCCGAAGTGCTTTTATGTTCAAAATTCGGGCTGCTTTTCTGTTCAAAATCTGGAGTGCTTTTTTGTTCAAAATTCAAAATATTTTTCTTTTCAAAATTAAAAGTGTTTTTTTTAAAAGGACGGAGTTCCAAAGCGAGAGTTCTTTTTTATTAAAATGTGAAGCTCAAAAGGCTAGAGTGCTTTCTCTTTAAAATTCGGAGCCCTAAAAACCGGAGTGCTCTTTCTTTAAATTTTGGAGTTCTAAAAGTCGGAGTGCTTTTTCTTAGAAATTCGAAGCTCTCAAAATGAGAGTTCTTTTTCATTTAAAGTCCGATACTCTAAAAATCGGAGTTCTTTAAAATTTAAAGTTCTAAAACCGGAGTTCTTTTTCGTAACAGGACGGAGTGCCTTTTTCATCAAAAGTTTAGAGTTCTGAAATCAAGGGTCGGAAGACTTTTCTTTAAACATGCAATTATCAAAGTTCATATAATCATATTCCAAATTAAGTCGAGTATCATGAATATCAGTGCTTTCTTTTAAACATGTGATTAAGAACGATTCTTCCTTAATTCAAACAACAGAACGAACATCGTACGTACAGAAACATAAGTCCATCAAAACATCAGACAAAAGAACAGAACAAATTTCATACATTCTAAAATATACTTTCATAAGAATATTAGATTTACTCGTATTACAAACATGCATAATCATGAACTTTAAAACAGGATGAGTATTCTTGCCTGGGTTTCTTCTACTTTGCCTTAATCTTTACTCTTGCATGGGTTTTTTCTACTTTATCTTGATCTTTTGGGCCTTTCTTTACTAGAAACTTTATTGGGTACCTCTTTCTCATTCTTCTAGTTCTTATTTATAGGTCTTGGGTCTAATAATCGTCATTAATGATTGACAGTACAGGAGAAATATTTCTTATTTATGGCTCTATATTTTTTAAAAAGTTTCATTCTTAATTAGATCATTTATGGTTTTGTATTCCCAAGGAGTTCATTAATTCCTAGTTAACTGATTTAACGAAATTTAGATTTATCATGTAAACACATTAAATTTATGGTTAACTGAACTTAGAATGATTTAGCTTTCTCATGTAAACATATTAAATTTCTGGTTAATTGAACTTAGAATGATTTAATTTTCTCATGTAAACATATTAAATTTCGGGTTAACTGAACCTAGAAGAATTTAGCTTTCTCATTTAATCACATTTCGGTCAACTATCGATGTTGACCGAATTCTTCTTACATGACTTCCGGTCAACACTTGTTGACCGAATTATCAACTTCGGCTTTACCAATCACAAAACCACTCCGTCCTTCAAGGCCACTTCGGCCTCACATGGCTAGACTTGATTTTCATCAAGGAAATTCAGACTTTTTTATATCAAAAAAATATTTCAGACTTCTTTTTATCAAGAAAATATGGACTAGATTTTCATCAAAAAAATTCGGACTAGATTTTTATTAAGGAAATTCAGACTTCTATTTATCAAGAAAATTCGGACTAGATTTTTAATAAGAAAATTCGGACTAGATTTTCATCAAGAAAATTCGGACTAGACTTTCATCAAGAAAATCTGGACTTATTTTCATCAAGAAAATCTGGGCTTCTTTTCATCAATGAATATTTCGAATTTCTTTTAATTAAGAAATATTTCGGACTTCTTTTCATCAATTAATGGCCGAGCTTGATTTCATCTTAAGGTTGATTTACTTTTCTTATTACATTTTTCGGTCAACTGACGTTTGACCGGATTATATGGACTCGATGACTGAAATTTTTTATGTTAAAAAATATGGGTCGTTACAGACCTAAGCGTCAAAATATATAACGTTAAGTGAGTTTTAAATCCTCTGTATTCTCTTTTATAATTATGGCGTGTAAAATTTATATGAAAATTTTGATAATTTAACCTGAATTTATTCAAATCATGATAAATATTTCTGAAATACATCAAATTTATATTTATTATATTTATTGTTTATAAAGAAAAGATTACCAAATAAATGTCACATTAGATATCAATTAAAACGAATCAAAATAATAATCATTTCTCTACTTTTTCGATATTTTTCTATGAAAATGAATAGAAAGTACATGCAACGTTTTTCATTAAACAATCTACACTTAGAAAAATTTCGTCACCTATTACGTAATGAAGTGTGAATGTGACAACGGGTATGTGGAAGAGAAGTTGGTCTGAACCTCTTGGTGGATATTCTCCTTCAAAAATATATAAGAGAGTCAGCCAGTCACATTGATGGTCCTAAAAATTGAAAAAGAAAAAAAATTTTATATTTTAATGTGACATGCTTAGTGAAGCAAAATTTAACATCAAAAATTATAAATGAGATTTTTAAATCTTTTAATTTAAAAGATTAATGGGTCTTCATGAATCTTTTAATTATATTTTTTATGAATATTTTTTTTAATTTAAAATTCTATATCAATCTTTTAAAATTTAACTCTTTTAAATATTTTTTTTTAAATTAATCATTAAATTTATAAACATTTGCTTAATTGGTCTTTGTGAAACAATTATGATAACTAAAATCATCATATTGGACCGGCTTTTTAATTTAATGGCCTATACGGTTGCCTTAAATATTGTGACTGTCGTGGTGTGTAAATTGGAATCGGCTCCTTTTCAATCTGGTTTGTGGCTCCTACTGATCCGGCACTTTGTTCGGCTTGGTAGTTAGCCGCACTATTAGGTCTTCATTGCTCTGGCATTTTAGTAGGGCAATTTTAATAATTAATTTTTAATTATGAGAAGTCGATCTATAGATATAAAATATTTTTATTTTTAGTCACAGATCATATTATTTTTTTGGAGCTCATTGAAATTATAAATGATTAAAAATGTTAAATAATTTTAAAAAATATTAATTAAGTTTAAATATATAATTATTATTTATGCTTGAATAATTTATTGATATCATGAACGGCTATAATATTTTTAGATACTTTCAACATGTTTTATTTAAGAAGCCAACTCTATGTTTTCTTCTTTGAATGCTTCTGTTTTGTCCTCTGCTCTGATTCTTATCTCTTAACTGTCAGACACATGACAACCCTTCTTTGCATCTTGTGGTGACGGTTGATAGATTCAGAAGGCTGCATTTTTTATAGAAAATTTGCAGTAATTTATTTATTTTTAATATTAATCATATATTATTTCAAAAAAAGTATAGTATTTTATTTGTTTTAAAAAATTAAAAATTTTACAAAAATTAACTATTTATAAATTATTAAATTATAACCGGTTAATATTTAAATTAACCGTTGATATTGAGATAAATTTGTACAATTTGGAAATATAATTTAATTAAAATAACAAAAATAAAAAAATTATTTTCATATAAATAGATATTGTCATTAATATTTTTGTTTGACCATTGATTATTTTTATTAGCACCTCGACTTTATGAATGGAGGAGAATTAATAATCAATCCCAAAGGTTTATTCAACATCCTAACATTAAATTTGAGTAGACAGATTATACATTCTTGCCTTAAACCAATCCCTTGAATTCTTTTATATTACAAATTAAAAAAAATTATAATCAATTCGAACGGTCGATTTTAATCAAGGACGTAATCCGACTGTTTAAATTCACGAAACAGGATCCCCTATTCGGTACTCAATTGCACCCATTTGTGACATCTTATGTTAATCAAGTCTCTCTTAGTTCAGCCTACTCACTCTTAGTTCTCTATACTTCCAAGATATAAATGTTGGGATTCGATACCCAGATTCACCCGATTTGATAGCAGCAGAATACACAAATTCTCCGTCATCGTCAGCCGCCATACAGTAGGAACAAGGAACCCAAGAGATATACATCATTTTCTTTACGTAGAAACCACTTCTCAACTAATGAAAAAAAATTACGAAACACATAATCCACAAACTAATTTACCATGTAAAATGGTTATACAAATCTAAAAAATGAATACAAGCAACCACCCTGATTACATAAGCCCTAGAGGCAAAAAATTAAAAAATAAAACACGAGAATACAAAGACCTCATATTTTATGTTTCACTCACTGTTCTCTTTTTCTTCTCCATCTTTCTCTCATCATTGTGGTACTCTCTGCTGAAATATTTTATAAGTGTTGGTAAAACGGTAACCTCTGATTCACCCTGCACACATGCAGCCGGCGCACAACGCCCCTAGTGTCATCTTCTACACCAGCCCTGTACAACTCGCACCCTTGGTGTCTTCACGCACTCAGCACAGCCCTTGGCCACCAAGGGCTCTCAGTGATTTTCTCACACGCTCCATCGAAGCTCTTGGGGCGCCTTTTATAATGACTCAATTCTACCAATCCCAACTACTCCACTGACCACCTTACTGATGATTGGTTATGTTATGCCTGTCATTTCTGTGCCCTCACCAATTTTTGAGTTTCCTAAATATAGTGCATGCAAACTCTGCACTGTTTAGGAGGCGTGCCCTACAAGCTCTGAAAAAACCTGCCACGAAGTATGCTGTATGAGCTCAACCGGTCAACCTCCTGTTGACCAACTGGACGTCTTCCTACTTCTAGTCCTCGAGCCTTAGCTGCATGAAGTCCTCAGACCATTGTGCACTTTGCCATCCAGGCGTTCTCGGCCGTCTAGCCTTGTGCACGCCTTCAGCAGCTTGTTTCCTCCTTCGGTCGTCCACGCACCATCAGCCGTCTGACCATTGGCCGTCCGCGTGCCCATTATTCTCCTTGGCCGGTCAACACTTTGACTGGCCAAATTTGCCTCAAGCAAATCCGTGCGCCTTGGCCATCAGCTATTCGCGTACCCGTCTTACATCTTGGCCAGTCAACTCATTAACTGGCCATTTGCCACTTAGACCGGTCAACACGTTGACTGACAATTTACACCAAAAGGCATTCGCACACCTTTCAGTGAGCCGGCCGCTTGCTTCAACCCGTCAACTCCGTTGACCGGCCTTATTCTTCCGGATTTCCATCCAACTATCTTTATGTCTATTTGCCCTCTTAGCCTTCCTTCAGCCGATCGTCTGTTGCCGTCAGCAGGTCAACTTTGTTGACTGGCTAATACTAATCGGACTTTTTCTCCCGCAAATGTACTCCATCATTTACCATTCAAAAATTTTTTGACGACGAATTAATTTGTTGAGTTATTCACAAGGGAGTGATCAAGCCAAATAAAAAATGTGTGAACCAACCAAGGAAAACTAACTAGTCTAAACTTTCTTACTTTGCTAGAGCTTGCTTGGGTGACCTCACCGTGTGCAACTTATGCGCATGTCCCAATGTTGAGCCTAAATGATATGGGTTAATACTTGGATTAATTGATTAATTATCTTACTTGGGTAGAATGCCGATGTAATTGTTTGGCTAAGGCACTACATTTGACTATCACTCAGTGTATGTAAAATGAGAATTTTGCTTTGAGAATTGTAATTGATCATATATAAACACTAATTTAAGCTAAAAATAAGGCCAATTAAGGTTCAGACATACTAATCTTTTTATAAGTGGAGCCTAAATAAATATATGTATATATATTTATAATCTTGACATAATATCAGTTTTGAGTTTAAATTAAATAATTAAAAAACTTTAGCTCTGAAACTATATATCTTTAGATCAGCTTAATATATTTAAAATCATATTTCAGTTTTGCTTAATATTAAGAATCATAAGTCTATTTTGACATGGTAGTACAAAAAAATAATTTTCTATGGTTGTGGATGTCATTTCAATTGAGCAAATACCCAAAATTATCATGATAATATTGGAGATTATTGATCTAAAAATAGAAAGATAGTAACCCTGTGTGAGAGATTTTCTTATCAATTGTAGAATTAAGCTAGATTAACATTCTGTTGGGTCCCGTGCAAAGGCCCACAAACGTTAGAAGTTTAACCCAACTGCGCTGGAAGCCTACGTGGCGCCGAACTGGCGGAAGTCGTCGAGTACCCTGTAGCGCATTAATGTGCTACCGGGAAGCAGACGGAAGAGAGAAAAAGTCGGCCAATGAGGGAGCAGCCAACGCTGTAACAACGGCTTAGTCGGCTGCCCGCAGGCAACCAACCAATCCCAATTCGAAGAAAAACCACGTGTGGTCGGCAGCACTCAAGAGCCTGCCTACCACTTCAAAGCGACAGCCGACATGACTAGCGAGTAATGACAGCGACCAGCGGCCAAAGAACCATAGCAACATTTATTCTCGCGCCCATAGTCCACGGGGAAGGAACCTATAAGAGCTCCATTCTCCCGCGGAGCAAAGGGCTCCTTTTTTCTCCCATCTTACGAGAGAACAACGAGAGAAAGCAATCGAACTAAGTAAAGATTCGGACCTTGTGGCCGCATACGAGCCCTCTTCTCTCAACATCTGGACCCCATGCCTGCTCAGGCAACGAAAAGTTTGCCACCCACTACGGTGCATTTAGGAATTCAGGTTTTTCATTACTTGCTCATTGTATTTTTTTATTCTGAAACATAAGCATCATTCACGCATCATCAGCACATATTTACGCACCGCTCAGCGCGCGTGCGCCATTTTCATTTATTGCGAAAACTTACTAAATTAAGCGTTGGAATGACCATCGTGGGAGAAATCTCGCAATACCTTTGACCTCTCGTTTGTTGATTGTGTTGTGCAGGTCTAAGTTAAGAGATACGGAGACCGGACCCTCATCTTGACGCTACCGTGTGATCGAAAACCTGAAGGCCCCTAATCCGTGCAGCAACTGCGGACCCGGGACGCAACACATTCATTTCAAAGATAGATGAAATCAAAATCTAAAATTTTCATCTCCTAGGAAGAAATGGTGTTGACTTTCCCCAATTTTAATGGATCCTTAGAATAAGAAAATAAGGAATTGAAGAGGAGAAATCAGAGAGTAGTTCTAGAGATAGAGAGAGAAAGGAGAGAATTCTTAGAGAGATAAATTCAACTATACACTACAAATTCAAGGAACTCTTTCTCAAACAAAATCTCATGTTATCAATTAAATAATTTCCTTAAAATAACATTATTATTCCTCTAAGAAACATAATATCTTCTTCAACTCTATAGAAAGTCATCTAAGTATATTTGGCTGTATTCACTCGTCCTATAGGACCCATTGAAGTACAAAACAACTCATCATATTAGTTCCCTCTCATTTATGTGAGCACAGAGTTAGTAATCCCATTAGTCATCGATAACTTATTATTGTGTAGAGCTATTTCATTCGGTATTTTCTGTACACTTCTTTTAATAAGAGACGCTTAAGTGTAGATCAACTCTAACAATTATTCTCTTAAGTTTGATGGGCCTCATTGTTTGTCTATTTAACAATTAATTCTACTAAATCAACTGATATAGTTTATATAGTATATGAGTATTGAAGTAACTATTAGAAGGATAAACTTCGACCCCTTAAACTTTTTTTATTTTTTCTTTGATTTATATGGCAATGATTTGGGTCCAGATTGTATATTCACGTAAATTATTATCATCCGAACTAATTAATTACTTTAGTGCACATTATATTAATATAATATATTTTCTAATATATTCATATTATCATCAATCATATATATATATATATATATAATACTTCAATTAAAACAAGATTTAAATTAAAAATCACAACATCATGATTTTTATGTTCTCAAAACATGTTCAACAAAATGACCTAACCAAGTATATGAGGATCCACCTTCCACCATGGCCATTCTACTCACCTCCCTCATGGTCTTCGCCTTCTTCCTCACTTCGCTTTCTGCATCCATCACCTGTCTTATCCCTTTCGCCAACTCGTCCGCTTTAACCAGGACATTGCTCGACTGAGTCCAACGGTCCCACACATAGTCCAAACGAATCTCGACTGCCAATCCCAAATCCCTCGCCAACTTAAACGCGTTGAGCTGTTGTTCGGCGTACATGGGCCATGCCGCGATCGGCACACCGCACCACAGGCTCTCCAACGTTGAGTTCCACCCGCAGTGCGACACAAAGGCTCCAGTGGCCTGGTGGGATAAGATTGCACCCTGTGGGGCCCATCCGATAACTCTGCCAATGCCAGCCGTCCGATCCAAGAATCCGTCAGGCAACACGCCCTCAAAGCTTTCGTAATCACGAGGACCAAGCTTTCCACCGCCGCTAGGAGGCTGACGTAAGGCCCACACAAAACGGTGCCCGCTTTGCTCCAGGCCGTTGGCTACCTCCCTAACCTGCTCCACACCAATGGTTCCCATGCTCCCGAAGCATAGGAACACCACCGACACCGGCGGCTGATCGTCCAGCCACAGCAAGATTGAATCTCGATTGTCGTGGGAGCCGTCCGTGCGGCCGCCGTTTTTGAAGTTAAGATTGATGATAGGACCCACAGGGTAAATTCGCGGAATATCAAGCCTTTTGGATACTGCATTAAGTGCATCTGATTCTAACTCCATGAACGTATTTATAATGATGCCCTTAGCATCTCGATATCTTCTAGCTTGTTTAAGGAGGAACGAGCATGCAAAGTCCTTGTCCCGCACCATCGATGGCAGAACCTTGCTTGGGACCCGGTTTCTGAAACCGGGTATGTCAAACTCGGTATCCGGATCGGTGAACTCGGTGACGTCGATGCCTTGGTCATCGCTGAGAGATTTGAGACGCATCATGAGGGAGAGAAAGCCGGCACCGGAAGGGAAGAAAACATAACAAGGCAGATTCAACTCATCGGCCACGTCCATCATGTCCATGTATAGCATATCAAACACAAACCCACGAAAGAATCGAACCGCTGAGTCAGGCCGATTTATGACCCGTTCCTGGACGGTTTGCTTAACAATGGGCTTGTAAGCTTCTATGAATTTCATGACGAAGTCCTTAGAACTGTAATCAATGGGGATTCCGAGTTCCGGGAGCACGAGAAACTCGATGCATTTGTCGACGAGACCGTCAGTCTGGAGAGAGTGAATGTAGGACTCTATTTCAGCGAATCGGAGTTTCATA
>JAOVVI020017304.1:0-10646 GCA_028571085.2 Nepenthes alata | reverse complement strand
AGAGCGGTCTCTATATTATAATAAATCATATTACTATTGTATTAAGGTATATAACTAATTTAGCAAAATAACTTAACAAAAAATAAACATAATAGTAGAACAGGAAAAATTTGGGATATAAAAGATCATAATATAAATAACCCGATAGTTATAAATTTATATATATTCACTTATATGATATTTCAATAAATGACAAATATAAAATTTATTTGTGTTTATATCATATAAAAAATTTTAAATTTTGTAAAAAAATTTATAAAATTTAGTAATGGACTTTGGTTGATTAAAAGAAAAATCTACTTCAATGGCTATGGTGATTTTGAACTATCATATGCTTGACCAAAATGCCAATATTCTTAGAGTTAGATAAGGTGCACAACTTATTAGACTATATCTTTTTATGGCCTACAACATTCTAATGATATTTTACTAAAAAATTTAAATTAATTCATTGGGTGTTAAGTTGTGTCGTTTCTAATTCTTAAATGTATATTCATTGTTAGTATTTTATCTTATAAATATCATTAAATTATTATTTTTTATTTTTAAAAAAATAATAAAATATAAAATCAAAATATAATGAAAATTTTAAAAACTATTTAGAAGATTTTTAAGACTTAAAAAAATCCTCAATTGAATCACTCTTATCCACGGCGATGCAGGCACCCTCCATTACACAAAACGAGAAGATTGTGTTATATTTGAATGAACACATCATAAAGCCACAATCTTTGATCAAGAGCCATGGGTTCTTCAGGACAGTAAGAACAACAGATGGAAAGATGATGATAGAGAAGCAAAATCTATGCATAACAATACTGTGATCATACCATGATGACACACATACAGATGTTTAAGCCACTAAAACTGCAGCTAGTGCTGCGTCAACGACAACACATACTAACTACTGACTCCTTAGCCATGGCCGCTAATGCATGAACTTGATGTTGCTACTGCTCAAGGCCTTAAATAAGCAGCCTAGAAGCAGAGCATGATGATCCACGAGTGTATTTCAAAAGTGAGAGAGAGTAAAAGATGCAATTGGGTGAAGATAGAATGAGCCTAACAGTAAAGAAAGAAAAACCCAGAAAGATCACCGGTTGATTCATTGAAAAACCTACAACCGGTGAGAAGCAGAGATCCAAGAAAGGGAAAGAATGGAAAAATAACCTAGGAAATAAACAAATAGAAAATAAATAAAAAGGGCGGGTTAATCCCAGAAAATCTCAACCAGATGAAGAGGCTTACCCGAAGTTCTTGCACTTAATGGCAGAGTTAAGGAGTAAATTCTTCTTCCAGAGGTAGAGATAGGGGTGAGAAAAGGCTGAAGGATTGAGGATGAGGAAGGTAAAAGAAAGGAGGAGGAGGAGGAAGAAGAAGAAGAAGAAGAATTTCTCTTTGCCGCTGAGCAACAGGATCATTGATGCTGATTTAAATTAGGAAAATCAAGATTAGATGTCAGCGACAAATTATTTGTTGTGTCCAAATCATCCCAGACGGGACTCCCCGGACCCCAGATTTCTGGAATCGAATTGAGCCAAGCCCCTGTCATCAATTCCCTCCATGCAAATTCTGAATTTTCCGAAACAACTTCCTCTGCAGTTCGTCCGCCTGAACCTTCCCCAACCGCCGGGAATTCATCGCCGGCGATGATCTCACTTGACATGACACCCAGAATCTCCTCGGAAACCTCCTCATTGTGAAGCAGTGGTGGCGGAGGTTGCGACTGCGATGATGCCTGCAAATTAAGGATTTCTTGTCCAAGCTGAGGCACTTTCGCCAACTGGGTTGCAGGAGGAGCCGAGGAAGACGATGATGTGATTGGTATATCTTCCATGGGGAAGAGATCGGGGAAATTGAGCCGAGCATTCTTCCCTCGTAGCTTAAATGCCTGCCGATCATAAGCCAATGCGGCGTCCTCGGCGGTGTCAAATGTGCCGAGCCAGAGGCGAGTCCTGTTTCTAGGTAGGCGAATTTCGGCTACCCATTTCCCCCATTGACGTTGTCTCACTCCTCGATAAAGCTTCGTAGATGAAACATGCGACACCAAAGGTGGCCGGAAAATACTGCCGTCGCCGTCATGTCCCCACCCGTTCATCATCATTCCTCTAGGGCTCAAATTCATTGCTTCGCTCCGATACTGATGTTGCTGACACTGTTGAGTTGGAAAATCGTAGCCTTGATGATCTGGCGCGAAAGAAAGCATCTGTTGGTGAGGCTGATGGCAGAGCCGTGGTGCTGTTTGCCCGAAAATAGGCATTTGCGTCGTGGGAGTAAATTGACGGGGAATTTCCTGATCGACAGACCCATCGAAAGCAAATGGA
Organism: Nepenthes alata; assembly: GCA_028571085.2. Lineage (NCBI taxonomy): Eukaryota > Viridiplantae > Streptophyta > Magnoliopsida > Caryophyllales > Nepenthaceae > Nepenthes > Nepenthes alata. The sequence goes on along the minus strand of JAOVVI020017304.1, from coordinate 8,322 downwards.
AAAATAGTTATTGACGGTGGGAATGAAGAAGATGGATGATGGTGAGGAATAGTAATGGAGGATAATGATGACGACGGTGGCGAAGCTTTTTCAGGAAGAGGAAAAAAAGGCGATCGTTGAGGTAGAAAAGCGGGGGGGCGGCGTTCGGGGTTCCGTATCTTCTTCAGAGGCCTATCAGACGACATGGAAGCTTCATAAAAAACTGGCGGCCATGGTCCTTGCCTCTCAAGGCTTGCCTCCTTCGCTATGTCATCTCCCTCCAAATTCCTCTGTTCCATCTTCTCTTCTACTTCGTCGGATACTTGGTGCGCTTTTCCCCTACTCCTTGAAGCAGCCAAAACTCGGGAAAATTGTATGCAGAATAGAAGGATGCAGGAAACAGCTCGCGCCCCTCTCTTTGAAATTCAACGCAAACACCTCCCTGTTTCTTCTAGATCGTCAGTGTCTGGTAATGGGCTTAGAAAGGAAAACAATCGGTAAAAGGGAAGATTCCTGAGACTACTAATTTGGTTGCGGGAGCAAACGATGAGTGCCCAGGATTGATTAGCGATAAAATTCGATATCGATAGCTGATTCTATCGAATTCAAAATCATCCCCCAAATCATCCAAAATCAGAAGAAAACAGAGAGTGAGAGATGGCGGGTGCTTCGAACAAACAGATTCCAATCTCGAGCACTCAAATGACCCAAAATGGCCGGAGGTTTCCTTCTGAAATGGGGTTTTGGAGCTTGAATTTGTAAATGTGGGGCTCCCAATTTATTCACCACTGAGAGAAAGGGTCGTCCAAATTGGATATTTAAGAGGGCAGAAAAAGATTTGGGTCCGTTAGGGTTCTATACTTTTTCAACGGAGTGAGATAAAGGTCGGTGGGTGTGCTTTGTCGGAACCTCTCTCTTTCTGATGCCGTCTAAAGGGGCGACTATTGTATTTATTTATATTCAGAAAATAACATAATAATTATTATCAAGAGAAATAACATATCCTCATGGTTAGAAATATTAATTTTTCAGTAAACTAAACAAAAAATATAAAAAAAATTAAATTATTATGTAGTAGCCTATGTTTTTTAATTTTATAATATCTACCCTCTCACTCACTTTCCTATTAAAATTATAAAATTATAAAATTTTATAATTTTATAATGTCCTATAGGCATTTGGATGAAAAATATCTTTATATATGGGGGGTTTTAATTTTAAATTTCTAAGTCAAATACTTTAAATATATACCATTATTAAAAATTATTAATACTTAGGAGATCCAGACAAATAAAAAGTATACAAAAATTTAAGAAATTAAAATTAATATTAACCGTGACTATTTAATTTTTTTAAAATATTATATTAATTTTATATTTAAATTTTAAATAATTAATATTTAGCATAAAAGATTGGTTTTTGCCTAATAAAATTTTTAAATATTTGAAATAATTTAAAAAAAAAAAAGTGATTTCGTAGTTAAAGTGGAGAGAAAATGTGTGAAGCTGTTCTTTCGGTGTGAAAATGGTGGAACAGAGATAAAAAGAGAGGTATCGGTGGTACGATTAACAGTTAATTCTCGTGAATTATTATTTAAATATTAATTTGAATATTATACTTTTGTAAATTAAGGAAAATATTATTTTTAAAAAATAAAATGCAAAGGTGGCCGATTCATATTGTGCCACGTGGAAGAAGGTGGGGCGTTTTCAGAGAAGTAAAGTTTGACCAGACTTTGGTCAATATGGAATTAATCACCTTCCCCGGATAATGGTATGCCTCGGCCGGTTAATTTTGGTTCCATGAAAGTAATATATATATAAATTTAAGAATTAATGATGTTTAAAAATTATATTTATAAAAAATAAAATGATAAAAAGTATGTTTAAAGTTATTTATGGTAGAATTGCTTCCATCTATATTTTATAATAAATAGTCAAAAATAAAACTGTTTAAATTAATTATCAAATTAATTGTTAAAATTTATAAAATATGTCTGTATAATCGATTTACTTAATGAGATATAAAAATTTGCTATTTTATTATCCTTGTTATGTTAAAAATATTTTTAGTTTAATAATAATTAGGTGTATAAAAATTTGAAAAGTTTTTTTTATAGCGGTAGAAAACTAAAAGAAATATTAAAAAATTAAAAATGTAGAAACAAAATAAAATTTGATAAAATAAAAATAATTCTGAGTTTTTTCTAGTTATTTAATTTTATAAACCGAAAGAAAAATCAGAAAAATAAATATCTAATCAGGGGTGGCGCCGAACTTTCGGTGGAGGTATTAAAAACCAGAGAACCTATTCGGGCAATAAGTCAACTGCACAGAAAGGTCGGTGGAATTGGCACGTGTCGGTCGTCGTCCACTGCATCATGTAATCATTTTCGTTCTTTTATTGGTTGTCAATTTCAGTTATAATTCTAAATACCGATAAATAAATATCTTCCCTAACATCAAAATTATCAAATTTAAAGTTGTTAAATAAATTATTTAATATTAATTATTGGTTGTTTGTATGAAATTGTGTTATCGTGGCATGGTTAAGTCTAAGGGCGCAGCAGCCAGGACCAGAGTTTGGTCCCACACGGCCGGCACAAGATCTGATCCAGATTAGACCGGGCCCAATTAAAATAATTTGAGTCTATTAAGCCTAAAGAAGCATATTATTTTAACAATATACATAAAAGATTATAAATAAATACTATTTATTTTATTAAATAAATAACTATTATTACATCGAATATATATTTAAAAAGTTACGACATATATATATATTAATGCGTCATTGATTGATATACGAATTAAGGAGCCGCCTTATTACGCTTGAATATTGAAATAATAACGGGTTTGATTTTCATGATTCTAAATTTGGATCCAATACATCACAATAAAATAAATTAGAGGCAGGAGGTATACAAGACTCACTTTTTGATATATCTTTTGACACTTAAATTAAAGATCTGTCAAATTTGATGTGAAAGATATAAGAAAATGGTACAGTGAATTTAGAGAGGATGAAAATTAGTATATGTGTAGAGAGTAATACTCATTTTTGTGCACTCATCTAGTTAAGTGGCTTTTATTTTTTCTCTCCTCTTATCGTCGTCGTCTCCTCTTCTTTGGGAGAGAGGGTTCATTTATAGTAAGAGGAGTCATTTGGTTGGTTAACGCCTAAAATCAATGCATGCGTATAACACCACTTTGAATCAGTGATGAGAAATATTATTCGTATGTGTAACAGTCATCTAAATTTAATGGTAAAATCACTTGACTACCAACATTTAGATCAACTCAACCGCTCTCAATAGCCAATCATTAAGTAGCTCATTATAATTATTTAATATCTAGCAATTTAAATTGTGACATTTAATTAATACATTTGTGTGCTATTATTAAATTAGCATTTGAGTTTTTTTATTGGGCTGTTGACATTTGGACCTCTTATCTATTTGAACATTGAGTCAGCCCATTCTTGACCATACCCATCATATATATATTGATATAATTTATTCATCTCTAGATCCGAATTATTAAATAAATTAGGGAGCCACTTAATTTTTTTCCAGTGGGTTGAGTTGAAACGGATCTAATCTTTATTATTTTAAACTTAGATCTTGCACACCACAAGTAATGAACGAGATGTCAAAAGATGGCGAGACTCTCTTCCCGATATGTTATCTGACACTTAAATTAGAAATCTTTATTAATCGAATAAAAAGATAGAAGGAGAAACAAGCATAGATGCACGTATGAGCAGATTGATCATGGGTTGAAGGACTATGCTTAGATAGTGCGCTTGACAGAGAGTGGTTTAGGGACAGAGGTGTGTTAAAAAGGGAGCGACTTAGAGAGAGAGATGTGCTAGAATGGGAACGACTTATAGAGTGAGGTGTGCTCAACGAGGGTGACTTAGAAAGTGAGGCATGTTCGACGGAGAGTGGTTTGGAGAGAAAGGTGCGCTCAACAAGGAGCGGCTTATATAGAGAGGTGTGTTCGAGGGGGATCGTCTTAGGGAGTGAAGTGCAATTGACGGGGAGTGGCTCATACAGTGAGGTGCGCTCAACGGCGAGTAATTTAGAGAGAGAGATGCGCTCAATGGGAAGTAATTTAGAGAAAGATGTGCACTAAACAGGGAATGATTTATAGAGAAAGATGCACTCGATGGGGAGCGATTTAGAGTATACTCGTCAGAGAGTAGCTATTGGTCGTCCGACTTTTAGGTAAAGAATCCGATTGTTGCTTGGAGCGTTGAGAGAGTTTAAGCTAATGATTAGGTTGCTGATCTTTATGATTTTCTAGTTCAAAGCTGCCCCCTTCTCTACGAAGGAAGGGATGTATATGTAGAGTGAATGCTAGTTCGACCATCATTGGACTTCACAGCTGGTGATAGTTATTCATGTAACTATTGCCTGAGAAAATTTGTTGAGCAACAACTTGCATCTTGAGACGATACGCAATCATCCTTTGATAATTTGGGTGTATGTGTTGATATGTCAGAGCAATTATAGGATGACAGTATGATAAGTGTTGCATGCTAGCAAGCACTAAACTGCAAAGGTTATTGATTGTTGAGTTGTAGAGACAACCGTTGGGGTAGTATATTGCGTAATCTTAATTGTCTGTTTTTAATTGAGCGATTTCGGATTGACATGCTTGGGCAAACCATGGCGTACTCTGGATCCTAGGATCTGGGTTGGCCTGAAATTACCGAACACATCGGTAATAATGGCTAATGTTTCAATTAAATTGTTATTTCTAGATTCATGTTATTTATTGTTGCTTAGGATTATTAAATATTGTAATGTACAAAAAACATTTTAGAAATGTTATCACAATCATCCCTAGAATGAAAGAAATTTATAAGTTATATATATACATAATTGTTTATCAATTGTACAGAATTAGAATTATTCAAATAATCTATAAATAACAATTACTAAAATAGTACATGATTTTCAATCTAAAAAATTGTCACGTCCGGGGTCCCCGATTGTTGTACGGATTAGGGAGCCTTTGAATTTGACGTCAGGATCGGCTCTCGAGTAAGTCTGGTTTTCGTCACTGATAACCTGAAACCTGTACAATACAAACCATAAACAAGAGGTCAGAGGCCAACGGGGGGTCATCCCCCGCTGACACTTCGATACTCAAGTGAGATGCCTTCCTCAATAAATAGAAGGATGCACGTTTAAAGATAAATATGGCAGGGGTGCAAAGATACAGCGATGAGGGCAGTGTGAATGAGATGTATTTAGAGGCCTGTGCGCCATGGGCACGCCCGACGGAGAGGCTTCTCAATGGTCCGCCTGCCGAGGGTGGCTTAGAATTGCGCCTGCGGAGAACGGTTTTGAGGTGCATCCGGTAGAGGGGCGGCTTAAAGGTGCGCCCGTGGAGGACGGCTTAGAAGTGCACTCGACGAAGGATGGCTTGGAGATGTGCCCGCTTGGGGGCGAGAAGGTATGTCCATGTGCCTCAGTGGTATTTGGAGGTTTGCCAAATTGCGTTGGGATGTGCGCAGAGCCTGTTGGGCCTCTCCTATCTTGATTGTCCCCGCTGGTGGACGGATACGAAACCAGCTAGGACCAAATGAGTCGAATGAGCGGTGCTGAAGATTCTGGACGGCACTTTTGGGGGAGCATCGTACGGTGCTCTGCTAAATGGGTTGATGCCGGGTAGTTTTTCAAGGAGCTCCATTCCCTATTTTGCTTAAGGGAGTTAAGCGTCATTTATGGGGCTCCATTCGGCTCTGTCAATAATACGGTTGGGCAATGCTCTCTGAGGTCTCCACGGCACTAGGTCTGGCTGTGAGCTTCAGGGAACCACGGGCACCGACTCCATTCTCCCCAATTTGAAGACGAGGCAGTTAGGAGGCACTATCTGAGAGCTTCTCTACTCTCTGTTTCACCGAGAGCCTCAAGGAGTCACGGACGCCATTAGTGAGGAGCTGGAAGCTCCTTGCTGGTCTGATGTGGATGACGGCTAAGCTCCTTTTCAGGGTTTTGGCCCCGAATTCTGTTTTGCTAAAAGGCTCTGGACTCCATTTTTGGGGGAGCCTCACCGAGTGCTGTGGTCACCATTAAAGAGGGTTTTCGGCTCTGTTTCGTTTTGATTTGATGGGGAATCACTGGGCACCGCTATCAGGAGAGCCCTGTACTCTGTTTCGATGAAAATAGGAGTAGAGAGAAAGAGGGGCGCCATTGATGGGGGAGTTTTGTGCTCTATTTCACCGACGATAGGGAAGGAGGAGCTTGGCGCCCTAACAAGGGCTTCCTTTGTGGCTCTGTTTCGCTAACGAGCGGTAACTAGAGGAAGGAAAAGTGGCGCTAATTTTGGGAAGGTTTTCTCCCATGGACTCCTCCTTTCCTCACATGCTGCCCCTCCTTTTATTGAGGGGAGAAGTGAAAATTCTCCCGCCAAGTGGAGTTTCAATTTCCACCAAGAGGGATTTCTCCTACCAAAATAAAAATATTCCCCGTTATACTGAAGCTTCTCTGACACGCTTTAGGTTTTGGGTCGGCCCGCGATATCGGACCCATCAGTAGCCCCCTTGCCGAGTGGTTTGAAATTTTAACCTTCGGCTTGTGATGATGGGACGTCATCGTGCAGGTCGTTATGTGTGTTCCTTTCCCAAACACGCTCTGAGTTCCAACTCTACTGGGCATGCCTAGTGTCTTGGAAACTTCTATAGGGAATCGTGATGCCTAGATGATGGGGCTCCTAACTTCTGGAAGGAAGGTAGGTCTCTTATAAGCAGGGCATTCCTTGGCTCTAGGACGGAGCACTCACCAATGCAGGGCAGACTTTCGAAAGAAAAGTAGGTCTCCTATAAGGATGGCATTCCCTGGCTCTAGGACATAGCGCTCACCAATGCAGGGCATGTGTCCTTTTTGGTAATGCCAAGCCATCTTTACTTTTGAACACTCTTGGTAGGACGGAGGGATGAGAGCCTCCGTGCTATCGAGAGGAGTGTTAAGGGCCTCCTTGCAATATGGAGGATTGAGGACCTCCGCGTTGGCGAGAGAAGGGCTGAGCTCCTCCTAGAAGGACGGAGGGCTAAGAGCGTATGTGCTGGAAAGTAGATGACTGAGAGCCTTGACGTTGGCGAGAGGAGGGCTGAACGTCTCCTGGCAGGACAAAGGGTAGAGGACCTCCGTGTTAGAGAGAGGGGGATAGAGGGCTGAGGACCACCACGCTGGTGAGAGGAGGGCCCTCACCGTTGGATGGAAGGATGAGAGCCCTACTCAGCCCCCGTGCTACGAAGCGGAGGACTGAGAGCCTCAACGCTTGAGAGAGGAGGGATGAGGGCCTCTTGGCAAGACGGAGCGCTAAGAGCCTCTGTGCTGTCGAGAGGAGAGCTGAGCGCGTGCTGGCAAGAGGAGAGTTGAGCGCCTATTGGCAGGACGGAGGGCAGAGGACCTCCATGTGGGCGAGAGGAGGGCTGAGGGCCTCCTAGTAGGACAGAGGGTTGAGACCCTCCATGCTGGCGAGAGGAGGATTGAGGGCCTCCTGACAGGATAGAGGGTAGAGGACTTTCGCGCTAGCGAGAAGAGGGCTAAGGGCCTCCTAATAGGACGGAGGGCTGAGAGCCTCCGCGGGGGTGAGAGGAGGGATGAGGGCCTCCTTGAAGGATGGAGGGCTGAGAGCCTCTGCGCTAGAGAGAAAGGGGGATGGAAGGTCTCCTGGCTAGACGGAGGGCTGAGAGCCTCCGTGCCAGCGAGAGGAGGACTAAGCGCCTCTTGGCAGAACAGATGACTGAGAGCCTCCATGCTAGATAGAGGAGGACGGATGGCCTCCTGATAGGACGGAGGGTTGAGAGCCTCCGTGCCAAGGAGAGGAGGACTGAGCGTCTCCTGGCAGGACGGAGGGCTGAGAGCCCCCGTGCTGATGAGAGGAGGGCTGAAGGCCTCCTGGAAGAACGGAAAGCTTAGAGCCTTCGTGCTAGAGAGAGGAGGACAGAGGGCTAAGGACCTCCGTGCTGGCGAGAGGAGGGCTGTGCGCCTCTTGACAAGGAAGAGGGCTAAGAGCCCCGTGCTGGCAAGTGGAGGGCTAAGCACCTCCTGGCTGAGGTGCAAAGCTGCTCACACCCTTTGGTCGCGTGCCAACTCTGAGGCAGTGGGTTGTCCGGTCAATTTTGCCATTACTGAGGCGCTTTTAGGGTCAGGAGCGGACTGGCTGTCTCGACCGAGCACTGTCCAAGTCGGAAGCGAGATATCTAGAGCTCTCGAGGGCCAATGCATGGGCTGTGAGTTGGATCTTATCGCTCGAGGATGTGATTCGGGAGAGACGACGATGGCTGACCAATCTACTGAACACATGCCCCTGACTGGGCAGAGAG
>JAOVVI020017301.1:0-10648 GCA_028571085.2 Nepenthes alata | reverse complement strand
AACTTTAGTACGGATCATTAATCCCATCATTCTAAAATTTGAACTAATTTGTTTACATATGTCACATCCTCAATGATTCTCAATGGTTCATACTGTATTGTCCGGTCTCGTCCGATCCCTAAAGATGATAAGAATTTCAAATGGTTTTATGAATTTTTGAAGACAATATAATAAGAATAAGAACAATGAAATTATGAAGAAATGATATGATGATTTTCGTATGCTAAGTTATGTTATGAAACTCTATTTTGATCCGATTATATATATGTTTATGTTTTTGCATGTGAGTATCTTGCTGGGCTTTATAGCTCACTCTTGCTATTTTCAGATGATGAGAAGAAATTTGGAGGACAAGAAATAAGAGAGTAAGGCTGACGAGCGAGGATGAGTAGCTTACTGGAATTAAGTATCATGGCAAGAAAAGACTTGATGTACTCTCTTTTGATTATTTTGGGAAGCATTTTGTACAATACTACTGCTGTGAATGTTAATGAATATAGTATGCTTACGTACGAGGTTTTGGTTTGAGTAATGTTTGATTCCTAGTGGCATCTAAGCTTGTTTCGGGAGCTTCGTGTCCGACCGTCCTCTTCATTGGTCAGTCATGTAAGAGCCTAAAACTTGGAGGCCAACTCAAGGAGTTCGGCCTTAAGCGATCCTGTGTATAAAAGAAAGGTTTATTCATATAAAAGAAAAGAAAAATTTTCAAGTCCACCCTTAAGCGATCCTGTGTATAAAAGAAAGGTTTATTCATATAAAAGAAAAGAAAAATTTTCAAGTCCACCCTTTTTAACTAGAGGGTGTATTCGGTTTCGGTGGACGGACGGCCACATGCGGTGGAATGTGTCCGGTCCGTCACATGATAGGCACTAGCCCACTGGCTCGGGCGCCCTCAGCGCTACCTCGAGCTCTCGTAGCAGGCTCTCACTGCCAATACGTCCCACAATCTCGAAACTTAATTTTTCTACATGAACTAAACCCAATCTTCATCGTATTACCTTAATTACCCAAAATTATGATGTTTGAAAAACCGATAAATTACATTTTCCTTCTTCTTCATACATATGTCTCCTACCTTTCCTCTCCCTCTCTTCTTTCTCCCACGATTTAGACAGATTCCTCCAAAATTGGCACATGCAACTATAAAATTTGTATAAGGATCGGGTTCCCAAGACATAGCAACCCGACCTTAATGGAAATTGGCACAGGTAGAACAGTTGAGCAGGATAAAATAGTTGACCGGTTAGAATAGTTGGCTAGATTGGATTGTTGATTGGAATAAAATAGTTGACCGGTTAGGAGAGTTGTCCGAATGAGAGAATTTATCGGATTACCTAGTTAATTGGATTGACTTGTTGACCGGATTAACTAATTGACCGAATTGATTTGTTTACCAGATTAGTTAACTAACCAGATTGATATATTGACTAATTTGGATTGGCTTATCAGCAAGTTAGAAATAGAGGCTGGAGTGGCCAAAGCTGGGATTTGGGGGTTAAGGAAGAAAGTTTGAAAAAAGAAAAAGTAGCACAAAGGAGAAGGAGAGGAAGAATTTTTAGGTAAGTGTACTCCATGCTTGTCTTTGGCTGATGCGGATTCTTGTTCGATTCTTTCGGGTATTATTATTCTAATACCCTTCTCCGCTATGTTTCTACAGATTACATATCATGATAATTACTTTCTCATATTTTATGAAGAAACGTTATGTTTCAGTACATGTACTATATTCTATATATTGGATTTCGTTCCATGATTCATATTCGAATATTGCTAGAATTTCCTTCTTATATTTGAGTTCGATATTGCATTAAGATTTGGTAAAAGTTTAAGCTTTGGTGCATGGGAAAAGTTGATCGGATTGCATGTTTTTTCACTATTTATAAATATCTGTTTACTTATTTAAAGATTTTGTTTATTTGAAGCTTAAGACATAAGCCATAAGATCAAGGAAAATTATATATGTGAACAACAAGTGAAAACTCTGCAATTTGGTATTTGTTATTAGATATATGGTCATCGAATGAAAGAATTTTGTGTAGAGTTTTCATCTGAAATGTTGTTAAGAAACTGGATCAAGGATATTGGAGTGATAACTCGAGGATTATCCCTTGGCCATGGGGGAACTTTTGGTGGCATCTTTGGACTATGGCCCCATATGTTGGGTTAAAGGCATTACCACCCATCTCCGAAAATAGAATAAGAGGGTCAGCCTTGATTGTGTGGAGATTACACAATCCTTGTTTTGTCCGTTTCCGTTCAGTTTTTAAAAATGATTGAGTTTTCAGCATGATTTCGAAGGCAAAGTAATTAAGAATAAAACAAATAATATCTGAATTTAAAGTGGATTAGTACCTATGAAAACGTCTTCAGCCCATGTTTTATGTTCCTATATACATTATACTCCTTTCATGTTTCTTCTGATTTTGTTTTGAGGTAATAATTATGCATAGTTTTATTTATTTGTACTTTGTTGAGCTATTAGCTCACTCCTTACTTATTTCTTACCTACGAAAGAGCAAGAGTTCATGCCGAATGAGTAATAGAGTTGGATGGACTATCTAGGCTTGGGAGGCCGATCTAGATTCATGTAGTAATTTATTAACTTTTGATATATTTTTGTTCATTTTGGAGACACTTTTGTATAAACGGTTCCACTGTATAAATTAATAGATATTTATATACTTTCACATGGCATTATGGTTTAAATATTTTGGTCACTAGTAGCATCTCATATGGCATTGGTTTCATCGCAGAGGCAGCCGACCCAGATAAGGCTAACCTAGATATGTGGCCGACCTAGATGAGGTCGACTTGTTGATCGATCGATTAGGATTCTATGTGTATTATTGTAATATCTCGCATGATTATTTATATTTGCCTTATTACTCTACTTATATTTAGATGTCGACAGAAGTCATTAGAGGATTATAACCTAGTCCGTCACAGGAGGTTTCAGAGAAAGAGATGCCTTAGGGTTGATCGATCTTAAAGTAGAAGCTTAGATTTAGTCTAGGTAGAAGTGGGTTAAGAGTAGTTAGGATTAGATGGAATGTTTAGGTGTTAACCCCTAGGTTTAACGACCGAGGTAGCTGTTAATAGTCGAGGTAGATGTTAACGACCGAGGTAGCTGTTGATGGCCGATGTAGCTATCAATGGCCGAGGTATCTGCTAATGGCCGTGGTGTAACTTAAGGCCAAGATGGATGAAATGATCGAGGTGTAGAGTTATATAAAGCTCGGGGTTTAATCTTTTAATACATGTAATAATTATTAACTCCTCCCTCTAATCTGAATATGCCAGATTAATTGATATTATTATATTTTGGTTATAGGATAATAGCATGACAAGCAGAAAAAAAAATACCCGAGTTGGTTTAGGGCCCTTAGGATCGAGAAGCTGAGTATTTAAACTTGTTAGGAAGAATGGCTCACACAATAGAATCAATGGAGTAACGTTATATGGCTCCTATTCTCACTCTAAACCTAGCCTTAGCGAATTCTGGTCCAACGGCGTATGAGAAATTTATTGCTGAATGAGTTCCTGAATTTTTGGGGGAATTGAATCTAGTGAAGGCAGACACATAGATCCAATGACTTAAAAAGGTATTCATAATTATTTAATGTTCGACCGAAGATAGAGTTTTATTTACTACTCATAAGTTAGAAGGAGAAGCCCATCATTGGTTGGAGATATAAAAGAGAGTATTTGAACTACCAAAGGATGAAATTACTTGGGCTATATTTGAAATAGTTTTTATGGAGAAATATTTTTCTACCAGTCTCCATGAACAGAAGGAGGAAGAGTTTATGCTATTAAAGTAAGAAAATCATGCGGTGGCTGAGTACGATACTAAATTTATGGAGTTATCTCATTTTGCTTCGTTTATAGTAGAGGGGGAAGAAAGGAAGGCAAGAAAATTTTCGCAATACTGAGGGATGATATTGTGAAATATTTATCAACGTTGAAATTGCTGACTTATGAAGAAATGTTGGATAGAGCTCTCATTTTTAAGAAGGAGCCTGAGAAAGAGGAGTTGTTCAAAAAGAGGATGTCTAGCCAAAATAGTTTAGGAGCCAACTCAGTGTGAGATCGAAGAGACCATCAAAAAAGACAAAGAAAGAGGAGTTAGGGAAGATAACTAGCTAGTCAGCACTAACCTCAAGGGTGTCAGCAAACCCATGACCCTATTGCGGGAAGCTACATGGGGGCAAGTCTTGTTTCAAGTTGATAGGAGTATGTTATAACTATGGTCAGACAGGTCATATGGTAAAAGACTGTCGTCATTCGAAGTGAGCCCCGGCGTCCAAGCCCATTGTCTCACCCAAGGTGTTTGCAGTCATTAAAAAGGAGGCAGAAGTTTCGGCCAATGTGGTGGAAGGTATTCACTCTATTTATGGCGTTTCCTGCCATGTGCTTTTTGATTTAGGATCCACTCATTCATTTATTTCGCCTCGATTTGCACATGATCTTACATTATTCCCTAATATTCTTGATTATTCTTTGATTTACCCATGGGATCATTTGTGGTTATAAATATTATGTATCCGGGGTATATTGTTGAGGTAAATAGATCTCAGTTGCCAGTATACTTAATTTTGCTGGAGATGTGTGATTTTGATGTAATGTTAGATATAGATTGGTTAGTGAAATATCATGCCAATATTAATTATTTTTTAAAGAGGGTAGACTTTATTATTTCAAGTTTTGAGCTTTTTTATATTCAAGGAATTCAGCGAAAAGAGGCATCTTATTTTATTTCAGCTATACATGCCCAATATTTGATGAAAAATGGATGACAAGCCTATCTAATATATGCTAGTATAATTGAGAATCATGAAATATCAGCAAATGAGATACCAGTAGTATGCAATTTTGAGGATATATTTCTCAAAGACTTGTCTGGATTTCCACCACACCGATAGATAGATTTCAAAATTGAGCTGGTACCAAGGTCAACACCAATATCAAAGATGCCCTACAGAATGGTGCCTGCTAAATTAAAAAAATTAAAACTACAACTACAGGAATTACTGAGTAAGTGTGTCCCCATAGTGTGTGCTGGTCTTATTTGTAAGGAAGAATGATCGAACTTTGAGGTTATGTGTGAACTATCAGTAGTTAAATAAAATCACAATTAAAAATAAATACCCCTTTTCACGGATCGATGACCTCTTTGACAAGTTGCAAGAAGCCTGTGTGTTTTCAAAGATTAATCTTCAATCAGGCTATCATGAGTTTTGAATTAAACAGGTGGATGTGGCAAAAATGACATTCCAAACGAGATATGGCCACTACGAGTTTGTAATAATGTCGTTCGGTCTAACAAATACTCCTGCTACTTTTATAGATTTAATAAACCGAGTCTTTCGGTCCAATTTGGATAAGTTCATGGTAATTTTTATTGATAATATTCTTATCTATTCTAAGAGTCATGAAGAGTACGAGATGTATTTAAGAACCGTGCTCTAAACTTTCCAAGAGTATTAATTATTTGCAAAACTGAAGAAACATGAATTTTGGTTGGAGGAAGTAGTGTTCTTGGGCCATGTTATCTCTAAGGGTGGTATTTCGGTCGATCCGAAGAAGATTGAAGCCATAGTAAATTGGAGCCGGCCAACATTGGTGACTGAGGTTTGAAATTTTCTTGGCATGGTCGGATATTATTACAAATTCGTGAAAATATTTTTCTGAATTGCTATGCTACTCACCCAGTTGACGGAGAATGAGACTAAATTTGAGTGGACCAAGGAGTGTGAACGGAGTTTTCATGAGCTAAAGGACCGGTTAACTTCTGCACTGATTTTAATTATTCTTGATGAATCTGGTGGATTGGTAATTTATTGTGAAGCCTCTAACACCGGACTAGGTTGTGTCCTAATGCGACATGGAAAGATGGTTGCTTATGGATCCCAGCAGTTGAAACTTCACAAACAAAACTATCCAACCCATGATTTGAAACTAGCTGCCATAATATTTGCATCAGAAATCTGGATGCATTATCTGTACAGTGAGAAATTTCTTCTATATTTTGACCATAAAAATTTAAAATATTAATTTTCATAGAATGAGCAAAACATTAGGCAGAGGAGGTAGATTAAATTTCTAAAGGATTATGGTTGTGAAATTCAATATCAGCTCGAAAAAGCTAATGTTGTTGCTGATACTTTAAGTCGCCGATCAAATTTTGTGGAAAAATTACAGATTAAGGAAATAGAGATGCTGGATTGTATGAAGCATTACAATATTCAACAATACGTCATGGGTAACCGGATACTGTTATCATATTTTCAAGTGCAACCTAAAATTGTGGCTTTTGTGAGAAAATACCTTATCTGTCAGCAATTGAAAACCTAATGAAGGAAACCAACTGGGCTGTTGCAACCGATGCCCATTCTGAGTTGGAAGTGGGAGGGTATTGCATTGGATTTTGTGTCTAGTTTGCTAAGAACTCCAAAGAACCACGATGCCATATGGGTTATCATTGATCAACTGACTAAATTAGCCCATTTTTTTGGCAATTTGGACAACATACTCTCGAGATCAATCGGCTCGGATGTATATTAATGAGATTATTAGGCTCCATGGTGTGCCAACCTCGATTGTATCCGATCGAGATTTGAGGTTTGTCTCAAAATTTTAGGAAAGCTTATATCAAGAACTGAGAATGGAATTAAAATTTAGCATAGTTTATCACCTCCAAACAGATAGCCAATTGGAGTACACGATTCAAATATTAGAAGACATGCTAAGGGCCTCAATGTTAAAAATGAAAGGTAGTTAGGATCATCATTTTACTCTGGCGAAATTTGCTTATAATAATAATTACCAGACAAGTATTGGTATGGAAATGTTTGAAGCTCTATACGGGAGAAAGTGCTGATTGCCGATTCATTAGGAAGAAATAGGAGATAAGTGACTTCTTGGTCCAGATATTATCAAGGAGATAACAAAGAAAATCATGTTAATTCACGAGAATTTAAAGGCAACTCAAAATAGGTAAAAGATCTACGCAAATAAAAGGAGATCGGAATTTAAATTTGAAATCAGTGATTTTGTATTCTTGAAAGTATCGTCTAAAGAGACATCTCGATTTAGGGTAAAAGGAAAGTTCAAGTCGAGATTTATTGGACCCTTTGAGATTCTAAAAAAAGTTGGAGAAGTGGCTTATCGATTAGCATTGCCGTCAAGTTTGGCTGATGTTCACAATGTGTTTCACGTATCAATACTTCATAAATACGTCCATGATCCAATGCATGTAATTAATTTTGAGCCTCTGACTATTAGTGCAAACCTATCTTATATCGAGGAGCCGGTGTAGATTTTAAACCGGAGGGATCAGATATTGTGCACGAAGATCATCCCTCTAGTAAATGTTTTATGGAAAAGTCATTCTACTGAGGAAGCCACCTGGAAGCATGAGAAAGAGATCAGGAGTAAGTATCCCCAATTATTTCCATGAGTATATAAGTCTTGTTAAATTTTAAGGACGAAATTTTTATAAGTGAGGAAGAATTGTAAGGATCGGGTTTCTGAGACATAGCAACCCAGCCTTAATGGAAAATCGACCTAGGTAGAATAGTTGACTAGATTGGATAGTTAACTAATTAGGAGAGTTGACCGGATTAGAGAATTTGTCAGATTAGCTAGTTAACCAAATTGACTTGTTGACCAGATTAGCTAATTGACCAAATTGACTTGTTGACTGGATTAGCTAACTAACCGGATTGACATGTTGACTGGTTTGGAATGGCTTATCAGCAAGTTGGGAATAGAGGCTGAAGTGGGTGATTTACTTCCACTTGCTCTGCTGACTTTTCAGGATAAGTGAATTAAAAAGTACTAGAGTAGGTGACTCACTCTCACCTACTCTCACCTACCCTATTACCTTTAAATATAAGATTTGAGGGTTAAGGAAGAAAGTTTGCGAAAAGAAAAAGGGACACGAAGGAGAAGAAGGAGAGGAAGAATTTTCAAGCAAGTGTACTCAATGCTTGTCTTTGACTGATGCGGGTTCTTGTCTGATTCTTTAGTGTATTATTATTCTAATACCCTTCTCCGCTATATTTCTACAAATTTCATATCATAATAATTGTTTTCTCATATTTTATGAAGACATTTTATATTTCAGTGCATGTACTATGTTTTATTTATTTGATTTCATTCCATAATTCATATTTGAATATTACTAGAATTTCCTTCTTATGTTTGAACTCAATATTGCAATAAGATTTGGTTAAAGAATAAGCTTTGGTGAGTAGAAAAAGTTGACCGGATTGTATGTTTATTAACTGTTTATAAATATTAGTTTGCTTATTTAAAGACTTTGTTTGTTCAAAACTTAAGACATAAGCTATAAGACTAAGGAAAATTGTATATATGAATAGCAAGTGGAAACTCTGTTATTTTTTATTTGTTATTTATTATTAGATATATGGCCATCAGATGAAAGAACTTTGTGCAAAGTTTTCATCTGAAATGCTATTAAGAAACTAGATCAATGATATTGAAGTGATAATTCAATGATTGCCCCTAGGCCACAGGGAAACTTTTGGTGGTGTTTTTAGACTATAGCCCTGTATGCCAGGTTAAAGGCATTACGGCCTATCTCCAGGAGTAGAATAGGAGGGTCGGCCTTAGATTGTGTAGAGATTACACAATCCTTCCTTGTTTTGTCCGCTCCCGTCCGATCCCTAAAGATGATTGAGTTTTTAGTATGATTTTGAAGGCAAAGTAATTAAAAATAAAATAAATGACATCTGAATTTAGAGTGGACCGGTACCCATGAAAATGTCTTCAGCCCATATTTTATATTCCTATATGCATTATACTCCTATCCCGTTTCTTCTGATTTCGTTTTGAGGTAATAATTATATATATCTTTGCTTATTTGTACCTTATTGAACAATTGACTCACTTCTTACTGTTTTTCTTACCTTCAGACGAGTAAGAGTTGATGCCCAACAAGTAAGAGTAAAGTCGGACAGACTATCTAGGCTTGGGCGGCCGACCTGGATTCATGTAGCAGTGTATGAATTAACTTTTGGTATATTTTTGGTCATTTTTGAGACACTTTTATATAAACAATTCCGCTGTACAAATTAATTGATATTTATATACTTCCTGATGATATTATAGTTTAAGTATTTTGGTCCCTAGTAGCATCTCATATGGCATTGGTTTCACCTCAGAGGTGGCTGACCTAGGTAAGGCCGGCCTAGATATGTGGCCGACCTATATATTTAGGTGTCCTAATATATTTGATAAATTAGATGATTGGATTCAAAATCATAGGTGACAAAACATAGTGAGTAACTTTACCTATGAGGGACAGTGTACATAAGTGGTCTAACATGTGGCCTAAACTACATTTGTTTTGGTCTAAGGTTACCGAGTCTGGTGTAACCCCTTTTCAAATTAGTTTTTATACCTTTGGTACTCAGATTTAGTAATACTTTATATTTCTATATAGATCTGTATTTATATTCTAATTTGGACTCTGGTTTGAGATTTACCGATTTTACCCACAGATTGATTTGGTATGTCTTATACATTTGATTTTAATTATACGTTTTGATTTGGACTTTGGATTATCTGTTTATGGAACTAATTCAACTTCTGATATATCGCGCATGTAATTTGATTATCTGGCTATTCAATTCTATCCTAGATAATGATTTGATGATGCATCTGATTTGATTAGATATTTAATTATCTAATTTGACATCTCAATCACTTTTGTATTGTATACGTCCCGAGAGGATTTTTTTTTCTTATTTGAGTACGAAACTACCATTATTTTTATTATTGGATTCTATTTCGGATTTGATAATTTAATTTTTGATATTGATGATTTGAATTTATTATCTGCTTTTGATATTTGTTTATAAACCCTCCATCTGATTTATTAGATATAATTATTATTATATATCTAGAAGATATTTATTAAGTTATAGGCTTATATTTTCTATTTTATCCATTCAGAATAGGTGATTTGGGCATATTGTAGGAGTTGAAAAAATCTGATGCGGTGTCCCATTTTATTGATGAGTATTATAGCTATTTAGATATAGATGGCATCAGCTGCATTTCAATTGTTATGGATGGATTTTGCTTTGGGCTATCTTTGCATATTAGAGTCAGCTGAATGTAGGTCTTTGGACTATGTATTGAGGATTTATTTTATTATGTGGATAAATTATTATTATTATTTGGTTATTTTTCTTATGACTATTTGGAACAGGCATATTTATATTATTCAAATGATTGTGCGGAAAAGTCCTGTATAGGTTATATTTGGGTCTCATATATGTTTAGATTGTCATGCTTGGGTTTAAAATTTATTATTTATCTATTATTTAGAATTTTATTATTTATTGGTTTGACCTATTTAGTTTTGGTTTGTGATAGGCCAATTCAGTATAATGGTTTGTATATTTTAAAACTCACTGATGAGTTATCATTGAATACTTATATGGTGACTATTCAGTTGGGTAACTTCTTTAAGTTTTTGGTTCAATAAGATTCCCAAATGTCTTTAGAGGTAGAAGTGATCACCTGAGCCTACATAGTGGCAAAAGAGGCCAATGATGCCAAGAGACAAGAAAGTCCAAATTACACCCATCATTCGAGGTAATCTAATGGGAGAAAG
>JAOVVI020017300.1:0-10648 GCA_028571085.2 Nepenthes alata | reverse complement strand
CACGAAAGGGCTAGGGCACCCAGAGAAAAAAGAAAGGAGGCAAGAATCATCCTAAGAAGTGGCAGTGCTACTTGCCTGCCCCATTGTAGACACACTGAAGGATGGCTGCCTATCCGAGATGAAGAAGCCGCCTACTGGTTTGAAGAAAGACCACTCTCCAACCTCGGGGCTCCCCTCAGGATGAGGGAAGGGTTAGACGGCCCTCCTGGTGAAGCTCTTTGGCTCCGGCACTCGTCGGCACCAACAACTATTAGAAGGGAAACAACAACTTGAATGTCAGGCGTAATCACCTAGATTGCCAGCCAAAGGAGGCAGAGAGTGATGTGACACTCAGACCCTATCTCGAGGAGGCATTGAAGGAGATTCCCTAGTGGTCCCTGCGGATCCGACGATTCCTTTAGCCTCAATGGCCTCTGATGCCAGGGGCTCAGAGTGGGACCCCATAATGGCCCCAGTGGTGACCTAAATCTCTCCATGCGGGCCTTGATGGCCTGCATGGTTTTGACGACAGCGGTCGAGCAACAATGAGATAATGTCTAGGCCAATAGCGCATGACGTACAACAATGGTCAAAGCAAAGTTGGGTGAAAGAGTTCGACACATGAGGAAAATAGAATAACAACGATTAGTGTCGTTAGATCGTTTTATTAAAAGTTACAACTATACAATGACAGTGTCTGGCGATTTGGGAACAAAATGAGAAAACTACATACTTCTATAGGCTATTCGGAGCCATCACCCCACGAAGAGTGTGGTCCCTTCTCTAAAAAAATAATGAGGTCCTGTCGGTATCTGGTTTTGGCTTTCCTCACATCAAGATAACTAGCGGGGAAGTCTTGAGCAGCCAGGGATAATATACGCTAGGAAAAATGGATGCCCTCCTGAAATCGCTCCCTCAATAACGGAGCCACATCATCTGGGTAGAGTCTAGACATCAGCTTTCTCTCCCGCTTGACACTCACATCCATCAGGTCAAGGTGTCACTTCTACCTCGTCTGGGACTCGTCCTTGAGCATAGCAATCTTGACCAGGGCCTGGGCGTGGGTGTCCGAGAGCCTTTCTACTCTGGCCTCGAATTTGGACAAAGCCTGATTGAGGTATTTGACTCGCTCCTGATTTTGAAGCGCCTCGCCAACGGTAGCATTGACTCTCCACTCCATCTCCTCTCTGTCAACATGGTCATGGAGAGTGCGGGCAACCTCCTACTCTAGAGAGTGGATGTTCTCCTCTAGTTTGCAAAGCACCCCCTATGACAACCAAAGAGAGGACCCAATCAATCAGGCGAGAGAGCCACTGAGAAGCACAACCGGGAATGGTGAAAATTCACAGAATCTTACCTCGCGACCAGGAGGATGAAAAGTTCCATTGGACTCAAGGCGATGAGGTCCCCTTAGAACCTCTTGATGCTTTGAAGCATGAGAAATTGGGCGAAACTCAATGCCACCAACAATGATGCTCTTTGAAATGGCAGCTCCCGTCTCCTTCGACGATTGGTCGTCATCGCTACTCCCCTCTGTCAAAGACATAGAGGCGGAGGGTGGCACCTCCAACAAGGATGTAGTAAGAATGGGGACACCGAAAGTATCATGGTGAGCCATTTGTGAAAGCGCTAAGAAGACGACAGAGTAATGCCTAGGGAATGCCCTCGGAGAAAGAGGTAAAGGCACACACAAAGTAAAAGGAATGATGAAAGAAGGGATTGACGCAATGCTTATATACCCAGTCCCTAGGGAGCTGATGGGCCTTGTCGGCACAATGGCAAGGACACGTGCCCTCACCCCAGTGTGTGACAACGCATCCTTTCCCATGCGTCATTGTGAGCCATTATGGTGGCCGTCGTCTTGCCTCCACAATTGAAGCATTTGGACGCTTTGACTGACGCAAAAACAATGCGACCCCCAAGGACGGCTCTCAAACGCGTCAGTCTCAACCCGCTGATCAGCTGATGATAATTCTTGAAGGCAACACCAAGAGAATGTTAAGTGACGATGGCCCAAAAAATGGATGGCCCTGAACATGGGTTTGCTGGCACCTCCCCCGTTAGGTGCCATGACGAGGGGCTGAGTGTCGAATCAGGATCAAGGGGCCCAAGGCTCCTCTTGTCATGGCCGCAAAGACCATAATCATAGAGAATGAAACAATGAAGTACTCCCACTAGTTACAACTAGCAGCGGTGCATGAGCCACCTAGCAAGGATGGTCCCAAACATTCCCAGGACGAAGACCTAGAGTCTTTAAGAAGATTACTCTATAGCAGAGACCGATGTGAAGAACCACAAGCCGATTGAAACCCGACCAACAATTGTTTCCCAGTCTTGGGCATGCGATTGACAGGTTAGCTTGCCATGGCCATCTCCCTCGTGAGCTTGTCTCCGAGCGATGTAATTCGATCCAGAGCCCCTGAGAGCTCTTGGAACCTTGATTCGCTCTCAGACAACCTATGACTGACGGTGCCTGCTCACAGTAGGCACTCACTCCAATGCACCAGAGTCACCTTGGTTGCACCAATACCAAATCCGCCATCCATTGCCCCGAAGGCAGGACTCACTCAAAGAACATGAGCAGTTTCATTGTCCAAGGTAGCATGGCGCACCTTGGTGTGCCACTCCGTGGATGTAACTAGCGATCATTTTTGACTTTGCAGCTCTGATGCCAATCCGACTGGCTATCCCTAGACCAAGGATCAAGGTGGACAACCACACATTGGATCCGCACGAAGTTGAACCACCAAGTCATCAGATGGCCAGCAGGACACGGCCGCGTGTAGGCATCCCAGCCAAACAAAACCTATACAACAAAGTTCGAAGTCAAGAGATAGAAGGCAAGAGAAAGAGTAAAATTCAAAAGTTCTATTCATTAATTTTCTTTACAAAGTTCAAAGCTTATATCAGCGGGCGTACATGATGGAAAGAGAGAAAAAGGAGCATATGGATAGATTCCTGGCGGTGCCAACCCATAAAATCGATTCTGGGAGGACAGTAGTGATTGAAGTATCAAACAACTATTCGCTACTTATCAAACCCCCAAACCAGGGGTTGAAGCGCTACAGTAGCTGAATGGGATGCTAAATCTGGATGAGAGGAGGGGCGAGATGCCACCACCCTCATAGGGAAGGCCTCCCGATAGGAGATCCTCCACTGAAACTAACCGTAGCCTATGAGGGTAAACCTCGACCCATAATGGCGATGACGGTCCGACCACGGCGGAACTCCGAAAGCATCCCCTCCAGCAAGCTCCGCAAGTAAACCTCTGACAAAAAGAATCAAAGACCAAGCGTTCCCCCTCGAGCAGAGGTGGCATAGTAGAACATTTGTGCCTTGGAGTTCCTTTAGAGGCTTCACCGTCATATACAAGCATTTAGGAGGAACATGAGAGTGGCCCAAAAACCAAGCCACCTCCATCACGACAGAAAAACAATCCTAGAAGGGATATAACGGCAAGCTCCAATTGCAGCTTCTAGCCTCCAAGACTTCCATCAACATTGAATGGCAGCAACGAGGACCTTAGACAAGCTCTAAACGTAGCTTTCAACCCTAGAGGATTCCCCCAGGTCCTCCACCATCGTAGCTTGGGACCCTCTCCTTACTCGATTGCTCATATCACTTGATCAAGGGAAAGGTGATTCATGGATGGGAGCACGGAGAGTCCCCCTATATTTAACCAGAATAATGGTAGATAGGGCCACTAATACGAAGGGTCACATCCATAGCACCATCAGTAAGAGATTTGTGACGGACCTCATTCCTAATTGAGAATCGGCATAATTTTGATTGTAAAATGACCATCAGATTAATACAAACTTATATAAAATTCCTATACAACACATATATATATCCACAACAAACAACATATGATCCAAAAGCCACAATTCCAAAACATGTGGCACCAACGTCATAACCCCGATTACGATATCGGCTCAGATAAGATGCCACTAGGTACCTAAATAAACCATAAAAACATCTGAAAGCATATACAACCATAGAAAATATAGCAAAAACTAAACTATCTGTACAATCATCATCATAAACATATATCATCAATACATAACCCTTTCAAAATACAAAATACTCTATAAGGTACAAAACCACAAAACAAGATCCACAATGCTCTTCCTCCAAGATCTGTAGCCTAGCCATCTCCTAAGCTCTACTTTACCTCATCAGGTATAAGCATGTGCTCATTTGCAGGAAAAAATAGTAAGAGTGAGCCAAATTCTTAGTAAGGTACAATATAATCAAGAATAATAAGCAACATACACAAAATTAAGGGAAGGGAATAAGAGTATAATATGAATGTATAAACATTAAGTATAAAAAAATACCTTTATGGAATACATTTATCTTTCCCATTTTATATCTGATCCTTTTATGTTCTAAAATATATATAAATTTTATTATCTTTACGGATCAGGGTTAATAGGCCTTACCAGCTAACGATGTGGTCGAACGAGAAAATAAATGTGTTTGCTTCTACACATTCTAAAGCACAAACCCACGCAATTCAAACATCTCGTGGTGAGCGGTATACCTTTAGCCTGATATACGAGGCCCCAAAATATATGCCATCATGTTTCCCGTGACCCAGAAGCAATCCTCGTACTTTCACAGTAATATCCTAAGATATATCAGAGAATACTATTCTCTCAAATATAAATCATTGGTCGAATTCAACATTTGCTTATTCTTAGGGGTAATTCCATATTCATTCTTAACACTTTATTCTCACACCGGAAGAATGGTTCATCAAACTTATCATATCATGAAATTTCCTTCTTATACATTTTGTCATTGCATAATTCTCAAAAGTTTAAGTCTCCACATGGCTTAAATTATATGCATAATTAACATAAGGCTTAAAAAAATCAGAAATTCTTACCACTGTGAGCCAAACAAGACTTTAGAGTTTTCGAATGACAAATCCCTTCATAAATACATACAATATAATTTCTGGAGCATAAATGCGATAACATATGTAACGTACATGTGAATAAATATCACTATTCACGTCCGACAATACTTCCGAAATAAATAAAATATCGTATACATTTTATATGTAATTAAACATCAATTAATTAAGATAAAAATGTTTATAAAGCTTGGGTATCCATTTTCTAAAGTTAAATTATGCATAAACCCTAAATTACATGGGTAAACATGTTGGGGAGCGAGTTAGGGTTTCCATGTGCACAAAACCGTATGAAACTATCAAATCAGATACACAATCGATAAATAATCATATCAAAGACATGGGTAATAATTTCCTTAAGCCAAATGATACAACAATCTCAAATAAAATGGGTAAAATCACTCAGGATACGAGGCTAGGGTTTCTGGTACAAAATACCTATTAAAACTAAGAAATCAGACAAGAAATCAATATATGTGCATACTCAAGTTTTGGGTAATATAAAATAAAAGAATGGATGGCTATCAGGAATAAAATACCCCAAGAGAACGGAACGAAAAGTGAAACAAACGAGAGAAAAGTATATGAGTGTACTTGACTCGACCCGATCTATTACTTCTTTGACTATCTCTAAACCAGAATCAAACCCAAGAGTCTCGATCTCCTCCTTCTCTCTCTCTTCTCCATGCTCTCTCTCTTCTCTCTCCCATATCTACACAAAAATGACGTAGAAAAGAACCGCGCGTGCTTAAATAGTCATACTGGCACTCGAGCACGAGTCGGGCGCACCTCCGTTGGATCCGGCACTTGAGCATCCATTGAGTGCGATTCGGGCTCCCCTTTGCTAGAATCCATGCTCGAGAGGGGGTTCGAGCATGCGACGGGCGCAGGTCAAGCCTACAGTGAGCTACCTCTGTGCACGCGCCATACTGGACCCGTTTTGACCATTCTAACTCAATATTTCATATCTTTGGACACTAATTTTGATTATATTAGTTTTATAAGTAGCAATTATCGTAATTTAAAACTCGAATCTTATTTACGGATTTACTTTTTAAAGTTTACAATGCCAGTTTTTGATTTTGTCAATTCCGAGTTTTTGGGCTTTTCAATCTGATTTTTTCCATGTCCTTTGACCTCGATTGATTTATATTGAATTACTCCTAATTATAATATTTTAAAAATCGGTACCTCATAATTCTCCCCCACTTATAGAAATTTCATTCTCAAAATTTTAACGAACCTTAAAATTTGATAATCGGGAAAAATCCTTGCAGATCCCTTCTTCACGTTCCTATGTCACATTTTCGATTAGATGACTTATCCTGGAAGGCCTTAACAAATCAAATTTTCCTAGTTCTCAATGCCTAATCCTTTCTATCTAAATCTAGATTAGAACCTTGTCATAAGACAAATTCCCAATCTTCAACAATAGTTTAGTTCGATCACTTATTTCCTCAATCATCGATACATGGGAGACATCATGATAGTTCACTAATTTGAAGGCGAACCAAACTTATTATCTACTTCTCTATCTTAATTCAAAACTTCAAACAGACTAAGGAACTCCTACTTCAGTTCACCCTAAGCCTCGAAAATGATCATTTACTTGATCCTCAATCTTATTCTGAAATCTCTGGGCCAACACTCTACCGCTGCGCTACTCTAATTAATCATTTAGTTGTACACTAAAATCAACTTGCAATTATTATCCATTGACTCATATCAGACAGCTAGATTACACATTAATTATAAACCTAAGAAAATTCTAAAGATATCGATATACCTAAGGTAAAACCCATAATCCACAGATTACATCCAACATAGAAAACACAATTGGAGCAAATATTTTAAAAATTTTGGTACAACCTCAAGTTACCATCAAAACCTCAAATTACAGATTTTAGCAATTTATTATATCGTTGGCATATCAACAGCCAACTTATTCAATCCGATCGTATCATCTAATTTGCAATAAATGGAACATCCTTGTTAACTAATTCACAATTATCTAAATACCAAAAATCCATTTTGACAACCTCGATTCACATGCAATTCTGCATTCTTTCATATCTTTCTTATATATTTCTATTATGTTAAAAAGATTCCTGACTTGAGTATCAAAATATTTGACAATATACATTACAATTCTTCCCCACTTATGAAAATTTCATCCTAGAAATTTGACAATACACATACATATATATATTTTTTACCTTATAAAAATAATTGAGGGAAATTACTCCGGATCTATTCCTCACGTTCCCACATAGCTTCCTTGGTAGAGTGATTCCTCGATTGAACATTTACTAGTGGGATGGTCTTTGAGCGCAAGATTTGTTCTCGCCAGTCTAAAACCTGCTCCGGCTCCTCAATATAAGATAGATTTTTTCCAATGGTCAACGGCTCAAAATAATGACATTTGCTGGATCATGGACATATTTTAGAGCATTGACAAGTGAAAACATCATGAACCCCGGTCAAACTTGGAGGTAAGGCTATTCGGTAAGCTACTTCACCAACTTTATCTAAGATCTGAGAGGGCCCAATGAACCTAGGTTTTAATTTTCCTTTTACTCCAAAGCAAAATGTTCCTTTGAATGGCAATACTTTCAAAAATACATGATCACCAACTTCAAACTTTAATATCAATCTTCTTTTACCCGCATAGCTGTTCTACTTACTCTGAGCAACTTTTAAATTTTTATGAATTAGCCTGATTTTCTCAGTTGTTTCTTTGGTGATTTCCGATCCAAGCAATCGTTTATCTCCTATTTCTTCCCAATGGATAGGTGATTGGTATTTTCTCAGACAAAATATTTTAAATGGAGCCATACCAATACTTGCCTGGTAGTTGTTATTGTAAACAAATTCTGTTAAAGCCAAGTGACAGTCCTAGCTTCCTTTTATTTCTAGCACTGAAGCTCTTAACATGTCCTCTAATATTTGAATGGTGTGCTCTAATTGGCTATTAGTTTGAGAATGATAAGTCATGCTAAATTTCAATTCTATCCTCAAATCTTTATGTAAACTCTCCCAAAATTTTGAAATAAACCTAGGGTCTCAATCGGATACAATTGAGGCTGGTACTCCATGAAGCCTAACAATTTCATTAAAGTACAACTGAGCCAGTTGATCTCGGGAGTACGTCATCCGTATTGCTAAGAAATGGGCCAATTTTGTTAGTCGGTCAATTATAACCCATATAGCATCATGATTCTTTGGAGTCTTAGGTAAACCGGTCACCAAATATATTGCAATGTTCTCCCACTTCCAACTTGGGATGGGCAATGGTTGCAGTAGTTTAGTCAGTTTCCTTTTCTCAGCCTTTAACTGTTGACAAATCAGACATTTATTTACAAAGGCTACAATTTTCTTCTTCATGTTTTTCCACCAAAACATATTCTTTAAGTCCTAGTACATTTTATTGATTCTAGGGTGAAGGGTATACCTGGTTCGATGGCCTTCCTTCATAATTTCTTCTTTAAGCTCCTTATTATCAGGAACGCACAAGCGGTCCCTAAATCTTAAAAATCCATCAGCCTGCATATCGAAATTGACTCTGGAGGTCTTCTTTAAGTTTTCAGCAATCTCCATTAAGAAGGAGTCGTCCACTTGCCCTTCTTCGATCCTTTGCAAAAACTCCGATTGTACATGGAAATAAGACAACAGCATTTGGTTGCCTTTAACATACAGTTGGATGTTATATTGCTTTAAATAGTCTAACATCTCCATTTTATTTATTTGCATTCTCGCCACAAAATAAGATCGGTTGCTTAGAGCATCAGCCAACACATTGGATTTTTTGGGCTGATACAAAATTTTGCAATCATAATCATTTAAAAATTCAATCCACCTCCTCTGCCTCATGTGTAGCTCATTCTAAGAGAATAAATACTTTAAGCTCTTATGGTTAGAGTAAACAAAAAAAATTTCACCATAAAGGTAATGTCTTTAGATTTTTAACGCAATATCATAGTAGCTAATTCAAAATTATGGGTTGGGTAATTCTTTTCGTAAACCTTTAGTTGTCGGGATCCATAAGCAACTACATTCCCGTGTAGCATTAAAACACAGCCCAATCTAGACTTTGAGGCGTCGTAGTAAACGACTAGTCCTCCAAATTCGTCTGGATTTGTTAGAACCAGTGCAGAGGTCAACCGGTTCTTCAGCACTTGAAAACTCCACTCACACTCCTTAATCCATTCAAATTTAGTCTCTTTCTTTGTAACTGGGTGAGCGGCATGACAATTTTGAAAACGTTCTCCATAAACCTATGATAATATCAAGCCATGCCGAGAAAACTCCGTACCTCAGTCACAGAAGTCGGTCGACTCCAATTCACTACGGCTTCCACCTTCTTTGGGTCGACCGAAATTCTCTTCTTAGAAATGATGTGGCTTAGAAATCCTACTTCTTCTAACCAAAATTCACACTTATTCAGTTTTGTTAATAACTGATGTTCCTGAAGGGTTTGGAGCATGGTCTCAAATGTTCTTTGTGCTCTTCATGACTTTTAGAATAAATAAGAATATTATCAATAAAGACTATCACAAACTTGTCCTGATGATGCCAAAAGATTCGGTTCATTAAGTCCATAAATGCAGTTGGAGCATTTGTTTACCCAAATGGCATTACTACAAACTCATAATACCCAGATCTTGTCTGGAACGTAGTCATTGCTACATCTTCCTTTTTTATCCGGAGCTAATGGTAACTAGATCGGGCGTTAATCTTTGAAAATACACAAGCTTCTTGTAACTGATCAGAAAGGTCATCAATTCTTGGTAAAAGATATTTATTTTTTATTGTAATCTTGTTTAGTTCTCGGTAGTCTACACATAATCTCATGGTTCCATCTTTCTTCCTTACAAACAAGACCGATACACCCCATGGGGATACGCTCGGCCTAATAAAACTTTTGTCTGGCAATTCTTGCAATTGCTGCTTCAGCTCTTTCAGTTTGGCCGGTGCCATTCTGTATGGTGTCTTAGATATCGGCGTTGATCCTGACACAAGCTCTATTTCAAACTCTATCTCCCAATTTGGTGGTAACCCAGACAATTCTTTAGGGAATATGTCCTTGAATTCACATACTATAGGAATCCCTTTGGCTAACACTTCTTGATCCTCAGTTATACTAGCATAGGCTAGATAGCCCTAGCATCCATTCCTCATTAAGTGCCGGGCATGAATGGCTGAAATGAAGCAGGATGCTTCCTTTCGCTGGACTCTTGGAACATAAAAGGTTTCATTACCTGGAATAGCAAACTCTACCATTTTTAAAATATAGTCAATGTTGGCATGATATTTTATCAACAAATCCATTCCTAAGATTACATCAAAATCTCTCATCTCTAGCAAAACTAAGTTTGCTGGCATCTGGAACCCATTAATCTCAATAGCGCACT
This sequence comes from Nepenthes alata, assembly GCA_028571085.2. NCBI lineage: Eukaryota > Viridiplantae > Streptophyta > Magnoliopsida > Caryophyllales > Nepenthaceae > Nepenthes > Nepenthes alata. The sequence goes on along the minus strand of JAOVVI020017300.1, from coordinate 334 downwards.
TAGGGTACATAACATTTAAGACTACAGATAACCCCGTGGGTGTTGAAACAATGAGAGAATAGTCAAGAATTTTGAAAAATGAGGCAAGACATTGTGCAAATCTAGGTGAAACAAATGAGTGGGTAGATCCAGAGTCAAAAGTACATGGTAGGAGTTGCCACAAATAAAGAGTGTACCTTCCACCACCTTTGTTGATATCTTAGCCTCCTTTGCAAAAATGGCAAACACTTTGGCCGGAATAGTTGATTTGGACTCTGGGGCTCGCTTTGAATGTGGACAATTTTTTATCATGTGCCCCGTCTGTCCACAATTGTAACATACTCCCAACTTCTTA
>JAOVVI020017297.1:0-10649 GCA_028571085.2 Nepenthes alata | reverse complement strand
AGGAGTTCAAGAGAGATTTCCTGGTCTCACGGGCGGAGATCAGGAAAGCTGATTGGGGGCCGCCGTCACCGATGCAAGAACCGGGGCCCCCCGCCATGATGATGAGTCCCGAGGAGTCCAAGGGCGCAATCATACGCGAGAGGCCGGTGGAGGAGCCTGGGAGGGCGACGGAGACGCCCTCCTCGTCGTCCTCGCATTTTGATATGTTGTTGCCGGGTTTTGCTGCGGAACCGGCAGCACGTCTGGATTGGGAGCGACTGTCGATGACAGTCCTGTAGGAGTCATCCTGGCTCAGCCTGCGGTGAAGGTGACCCATGGCGCTGCCTAGCTAGGATCGGCGGAGGAGCCAGCCCGCGATGTCCCCGAAGGTTCACGGGTTTATATTATTGGATCGTCTGGGGTTTGTCCTCCTGTGGATGCCCGAAAGGCAGCCAAGGTCAAGAGGCCTGGTGCTGCCGTTGATCCTGAGGCTGCTAGAGAGGAGCCTGCTGATGAGGCTGAGACTGATGAGTACATCGATCGCCTTCTGGAGGAAGCGGCAGTGAGCCTTGCCCTGGAGGGCGCTCCTGGTCCATCACCATTCGAGCCGCGCCCCAAATCCAGGCCCAAGGGACCAGTGAGGAAGATACATGAGGTTTAACCCCCGTGACCACTCTCTTTCTTACAATCCGCTTGATTATTTCTGCCTGTTTGGTCTTTTGGTGCTTTTCAAGCGAAGAGGCTAGCCTCCGCTCTCACCCATGAGATCGAGCAGCGAGACCGCATTATTTTTGACAAGGATGTGGAGATTGCCTGGCTTGACGCCGAACTAGTAGAGGCAAGAGGGGAGCGACGGGAGGAGGTGGCGGCCCTCGAGGTTGTTCTGGTGGGAACGGAGGAGAAGTGTGCCGGTTTGGAGGCCGAGGTTGCTCGTTTGAAGGAGACGGTCGACCGGCTCAATGCGGACAACAGGCGCATATCTGATCGGGCCGCGTCTTCTGAGAACGAGCTGGCCACGCGGCTCTCACTCCATGAGATCCAGGGTGCCCTTCATGCCCGGCTGTTAGAGGGCTCAACATTGGGCGACGTATCGCGCGGTTGGTTGATTCGAGATTTCCTGTCGAGCTTATCAATCAGCGGAACCGTACGGCGCTGCGCAAGGAGGATTTGGTATCAGAGCCCCGAGACAGCCAGGGTGGGCCGCCAGCCTTGTAGGCTCATTGTACTTCCTCTAGTTTTTTATTTATTGTAAAAATATATTATATATTTTATCCAAGTAATAAAATGGGAATTTTCTTATGTTTTGTGTCTCTTGTTTCCCTTACTTTATGTATGCTTTGTTTGTAGCGCTAGGCGGCCAACCTGGTTGGCTGGTTAACGTTTGTTGGCTTAGAGAGCTGAGTCCTTGAGCCTAGGCATGTAGTTGTGTAAGCCGACCTGGCGGAGTTGTCCAAGTGATGATTTGGACAGCCAGCGTTTGAGAATGGACGTTTCTCGTTGCTGAGCGATCACGTCATCTTTTCAGAAGGATGTTTCCCGCAAAAAGTTGCCAACCTAGTTGGTTAGCCGCCTAAGGAGTGACGTCCTTAGGATGGGCGGTTATGTGAACTGCCTCTAGTGGCACCGTGCAAGTAGCGACTTGGGCTGCCAATGTTGGAGGAGAAAAGTCTCCTCCCTTTGACAATCGTTGACTGACGTTGCTGCTCCCCGAAAAGAGGTCATCGTGTGTGCCATACTTACCCCCTAAGGTTTTTCAGACCGCTATTGGGCCACCTGAATGATGAGGGTTTAAGACCGCTCATGGGCCACCTGGATGACCACGGTTTAGACCGCTTATGGGCCACTTGGATGACCAAGGTTTAAGATCGCTCATGGGCTACTTGGATGACCATGATTTCAGAATACTTTCGGCCACCTAGATGACCAGGGTTTAACAGGAGGGTGAAGACCCTCCTGACTTCGGGGCAGTCTAGGTCGGATAAACCTGCAAGACAAACACAGACATGCATATAAGGCCTAGGATTCTACATGCTAAGTAAACTTCCTATTTTACACAATTACACAAGCAAACGAATGGATGCACATAGAAGGACGAGGTTTTCATTGTGTGTGTGTGTGTGTGTGAGGTTTTCATTCAGAACGTCTAAATATCCGAATTTTGCTTGATCTACTATTTTCTTGTGAAGGAATGGATATATTTATAGAATGAGTGCTAGTTAGCTATTATTGTGTTCCACGACTCTACAATTGTGAGTGGCTGATATGACAGCCCTGTGGTTGTGGGCGGCAAATGTTACAGCTCTACACTTACGAGGAAGTTGTCATTGTGCTTTTCCCACCGGCAATATATCGCCTCTACAATTATAAAATTTTTACTTTATCCTATGCGAATGCCGTATTTGAGTTTAAGCCTCCCCTGTACCGCCTGATATACCGCCTGATAATAAGGGATATTATGGTCTGGCAAATCTTACTCATGATAAAATTTGCACTAAAATCTTACTCTAGAATTCATCTCCTCTCACGCCTCCTAAAACGTGAGATTTTATATACTAATTTTTACAAAGATCCCATATCAATTGAAAAATGAGAGAGACTGTGTTTTATAATAAAATATTAATATCTTTAAGATAATATATATACCATTTTAAAAATACTTAAAATAAATTTTTAAATTACTGAGAAAGAACTCTATAGAATAATGGTCATTGAATAGGTCAGCAAGCATTCGATCAAATCAAGATATACCTTACAAATTTTCTTATTCTTATCCTGTTAGTCCCCGGTCCTCCACTATTATTATACCATTCTATCACGAAAACGTCGATGGGATGTGTCGACAATATTATGAGACAGGAAAGAAAGATCTGCTTATAACAGATACTTCACTCGAGACCAATGAAAGAAGAGCTTGCCACAGTGCTATAAGGAACAAAGCAAACAAGTAAAGCAAGAGAGCATTTTCTCGGAACGGGAAGGTAAGAGAGAGGGTTTTCATACTTATTTATTTACAATATGAATTTAGAAGAGAGGTTAAGTATTCAGTTCAGTGCATAGCACTAATTCATCATAATACAAACTCAAACTTACAACTTAAAATGAACAACATATTATTATATGAATACAGATTGCTATAACGCTAATAAATTACTTATTAGGATCTTTAAATAATATTTAATTTATCACTATTTATCAATAAAATTTTATTTTATTTTTTCAATTTCCTTGTTTTAATTGTCTATTAAATCAACTATGCCAATTGCTTGTGGGAATCTATCAACTTTATTATAATCTTTCAACTTTATAATTAGGATATGGGCCATAACGAGAGTTAATAATCATACTTAAATTATCTGTAATGTCAATGATTAGTGTTACATTAGTAAATTATTTTTTTTAAAAAAAATTAGAAAATCATATTTTTCTAAAAATAAATATGTATATGTATATAGAAATATTTATTTATAAAATAATACTACAAATTTAGTATGAGTATCATTTTCCGGTCCATAACATTCCAAATTGCTTTGTGTATTTGGCCAACTTTCGGTAGGCCGCTTTTCGTGTATTTCCAGCCGACGTTGAGCTTGGTCGGCATTTTCAGCCGACGTGCCAATCTGTCCTCTACTATTTTAGCCATTCTGCCCCTCTCTCTGTGCCCGTCATCTTTTGACATTTTCAGCTCTCAGTCAGTTTCTTCTTTTTTTCTGCCATGAACTAATATTGCCCTCGAATATTTCAATGTTCTTCGGGGGTTCTTCATTGAACATGTAAGAATTCGTATCTGGATTCCTATTTGATGTTTCGTCCATATCAATATTGTTCCATGCTCCCTACTTTTGCATTAATTTGTCTGTACTTGCAATTGAAATGCTGCTCCTTAAATATTTCGGCTGTGTAGGTTCTTTGTGGCTGCCCATCTTATATGTTACCATACTATTCGTTATTTCATTTGTAGAATTGAAATGAGAATTTTCGGTATTATCTCTGAATTGGGTATGAATTCTTTATTTTTGGTTAATGGGTTTGAATTCTTCAATCATATTAAGCATAACAGTTGATCCTCAGAGTATATGTATGCTGTTTTGTGAACATTTATTCTCAAGGAGAAATGGATTAATTGTTTCATTACCTTTTATCCAACCTGAGATATGGGTTTTCAATAATATCATGGTTTTTTTTAGTTTTTATTTGTTTTTGCTTCTGCCTTAATTTTAATGAGAAAAGGTTCATTTGTTTCTCATTGTGCATTAGAGTATGTAACTTTGACTTTCTGCCTCAATTATTTCTCTCAGCCTCGAAGGATATATGCTTGGTCTTTTTTCGGCCCATGGTCTTGGTTTTTGCATATGATTGAGTTGCTCTGCCGGGACATGGCTGGAGGAGTTTCATCTGTTACAGCACGAAAATCTTCGTGGGGATTTATGTCAGTTTTGGCATCAGCTTTTCTCGAATGCTTGCTCATCTTTGTGCTGTTTATTGATGCAATAGTTGCATACTCGATCACAAAATTTGCCCGTTATTGTGAACTGCCAATTCCTTGCTTGCTATGCTCAAGGCTCGATCATGTTTTAGGCAGGGAAAGAGTGGGTTTTTATTGGGATTTGATATGTGGAAATCACAAGTCAGAGATCTCATCCTTGGTTTATTGTAATTTTCACGATAAGCTTGTTGATGTTCATGAAATCTGCGAAAATTGCCTGTTCTCTTTTGCTACGAAAGATAAATCTAATGCTGAGACATTCAGACTTCTGGTTGGTAAACTGGGAGCAGGCCCTGATATTGACATTGACGAGATCCCGTCACATGATGATCATGGTCCTACCACTTCTAGTAGTAAGCGCTGCAGTTGCTGCAATGAATTGTTGAGTTCAATGCTTCATGCCCAAAAATTTCTTCATCTCAAGTCAAGTGATTCTGAGACTGCTGATCTTGATCTCCCTTTGTTTACTGAGTTTGGGATATATGAGAACAATAACAGGAAGTCACATTGGTCAGTTGCAAGCTCTTTTAATAGAGGCAGCAAGGAGTTCAAAATCACCACTGACAAAGAATCCGAAGACCAGATAACTGAGAATGAAGTCTCAAGAGCGCTACTGATCTGTAAAAACGACTGTCTTCAGGAAGATATTGCTGTGGAATCTGTCCGAGTGGAACAATGCATTACCACACTAGCAGAAGATTCAACCAATCTTACGACAAGTAATCTGGTTCCTTTATATGATAACAAAGATTCGATAACACTGATTTGTGAAGACAAGACTCTTCAGAAAGATCTAGGGACAGAATCTGACATCATTGAGCACCATGATGGTAGTTTATCTGTAGCATCAACTTCTGCTATTGGGCATGGGTTGGAGGAGCTTAACTGGATAGAAGTTGATAGTAAGGCGCACCCTGCTCCACTACCCGAGTTTATAAGCGTTAACAATATCCCTGAATCGTCAAATTTCGGCAATGCGTCCGTTGATCAGCCGAAGAATAGTGGTACGATTTTGAATTACCATTTATGCATATTCTACTTCAATATTATTGATATTATCTGCAGTCAAACAAAACGAAGCGTTTGATGGTTTGGCAACCTTCTTTTGTCTCCAGAGACTCCACCATCCTTGCAGAATTTCCCAAAAAAAAAAAAAAAACCCTTCTCCCATATTTCAAAGGAAACTAGAAAATTAATATGATTCATGGATGAAAATATTGGTACGCTATGGTACGTGTCGATATCAGATGCTACAGTCATAATTTTTTTTTTCTGACAAACACATCAACAATGAATTAGAACCAAATTTGACAATATTTAGTCATCTATTTTATTTATTTGAGGAGCTTTAGTTTATTTTAAAAAAATGATATTGACATGCTTCTAGGTAATTAAAAATTACCTTAAAACTTTTGATATATGCAATGTATAAGTCATACTTTACAAAACATGTGGATTTAGATTTCTTTGAAAATTTAAGGTTTTAGGTATATTAAAAATAGTGGACTTAAGATTCAAAGAGTGAAGCAAAGCCAAAAAAACATGGTGAATATATTCATTGATGATGTGATTAGAATGTAAGACTAGTTTTGACTCTATCACATTGGCTACTGGAATATTATCTGTTGGGAAATTTTCTTGGTATTTATGTCATACCATTTGTTTTGTGTCTAGTTTGTGACCTACCCCGTATGTGTCTAATGATCTTCTAATGCAGATATCAGAATAACTGGGGACGAGGGAAAAACGCTAGCGGTTGACAGTGCCAAAATACATGGAATGGAGTCTGAGCAAATAACAGCTGATGCAATGACTACGAAAATGAGAGCGGATCCAAACGATATTGGATTGCAAATGCCGAACTGCTTGAAACTCAGTGATGCATACAAGCTAGCTGAGAGCAACAGGGGAAGGCAATTGTCGGGCAAGCAGCTGGAACAACATGCAAGGAAGGATTCCCCAAGAGTTAGCGAAGGTTGTAAACTACTGTTAACTCAGTTATCTTCTCCAAGAGGATTTGAGTTACCACTCAATATGATAAGCCCAAGGGTTTCCGAAAACTTGGAAGAGTTGAAGACCTTTGACTCTTCTGCCTCTATCGGAATGCGAATACTTCAGAAGAGGCTTTCACTTGAGAGAAATGATTCTCGATCATCGCTTGATCGAAATGAATCTGGTAGTGAGTCTTTTGATTTAAGTATAGTGAGTGAAATTGAAGGTGAAAGTGAGGTTGATCGATGGAAACGGCAGGTTGAGCATGACAGAAAGTTGATTAGTGCTTTGTGCAAGGAGTTGGAGGAAGAAAGAAATGCTTCTGCCATTGCAGCAAGTGAAGCAATGGCAATGATCACTAGACTTCAGGAAGAGAAAGCAACACTGCAAATGGAAGCCTTGCATGACCTCAGATTGATGGAAGACCAAGGGGAATATGATATGGAAGCACTCGAAAAACTAAATGACCTTCTCACAGAGAAGGAAAAGGAGATTCAAGATCTAGAAGCGGAGCTCGACTACTATAGGATGAAGTTTCCAGATGAATCGCTGTTGGAAAACATAACAGAGCCAACATCAAATGATCGCCGTTCAGAAAAACTAATGGATGTTACAAATCACTCGGCCGGGCAACAAAAACATGATCTAAATGAAAGAAAAGATTTGCAGTCTGGTGAAAATTCTAAGGGCACTTCAAAAGATCCATTGTCAGAATTTGAAGATGAGAAGTTATATATTTCCCAATGCTTGAATAAGTTGGAGGAGAAACTTCATCTGTTTTCAGAAAATGGAGTAAACACAGAGTTGACAGATGGGGATTGCTTTGGAAATGGAGGGGAGGATTTAAGTGATTCAAAATGGCATAAAGAGGGATCTCAAAGGACTATTGATATGGAGGAGAATAATGTATTACCCCAAACAGATACCGTTATAAGATGTGCTCATTCATGTAAAAGCCCAAAATACATTGCCCGAGGTTCCTTGGTCGATAAAGAGCATGATGTAGTCGCTCTTGGTTATGAAGTATCCAGTCTGAATGATAGGCTACGAGCACTTGAAGATGACAGAAATTTTCTTGAGCATGCTATCAACTTACTTAGAAACGGAGACGAGGGACTCCATTTTATCGAGGAGATAGCTACTCACCTCAAAGAATTGCGGAGGATTGGGATCACAAGACAAGCAAGTTTTTCCATAAAGATGAAAGGTGATCTCTTTTATCAAGGTTTTCTTTGTTGATATATTGCAGGGTTTCAATGGAAAAAAAATATGTCCGTCGTGTGTAGTTAAATTTTTGCTTGCAAGTAGTATTTGATACCATACAGTAATTTGTTTGTGGAGAATACGTTTCTTACTACCATTATACAACCATTTCATACAATTTTTTTTTTTTTAAGAAAGAAAACTTACATTCATCGCAACTCTGTTTGTTTGTCAATTTGATCATGATCATACCTTCAAAACTGACAAAAAATAGTTCCTTGGAACAGCAAAGTGATGTAGACCCTCTTTGGCATTCCTGTTAAAACAGCTTTTGGAATAGTAATCAATCAAATAGCCTCTAAGACAGCCTCCTAAGAATCTCATTAAGGTTTTCTATAAGTTGCTACAGCTTTTTTTATGCGAGTTTAAATGTCCCCTTGATACACGCTTATCAGGAAATAGAATTTCGTATTCTCCACTTTCTGGTTCTTACATCCTTTGTTCTTTAAAACAGAGTGTGAAGGTTTCACATTTAATTATGGAATTTTATTTTCTCTTCCCTACTTAAACATGCCAGCTTTCTGTCTCAATCTTTTAGAAATTTATTGTACTAATGTGTTATATGATCTTGATCAGCTTGATCTCTGAAATCTGAAGCTTGGACCAACCACTGCTGCTTCAAAACTTCTTTAGTTAGGTGTTGAACTCTTTATCTATTCCTAAGGAAGAGGCATGTCAATGCTCGGATGCAGCAGTTGCAGCTAAGTCATGTAACAATGAACAGTTCTTCCACCCCTAAAAGAAGCCTAGTTCGTTTGAGAAATTTCTACCTCTCTATCAATCTCTGTGAAGTTTGGATTCTTTCCTCATTGTTTATTGTTTATGGGTATTTTGTGTGAAGAAAATTTCCCAGTTGTATTCTTAGATCTTGCTGTAGAGTGGGAAAGGAGTAGATGAGTGATTGCATTATATGAGGTCTGATATTGGTTTTTGGTGGTATAGAAAGCATCACTAGCGTAAAAAGTTCCCAAAAAAGAAGAAATGAAGGTCAATAACAAAAAGTTATTTTTTTTCATATTATAGTTTGTGTAAATTGTTTTATATAGAATAAAATCAGTATTAAAATAAAAGTTGGGTAGGAAATAAATAAAAATAAAATTTAAGAATAAAATTAAAATTACATTTAGAAGTATTACGTATTGTCATTATTATAGAATTATTTATATATTAAAATGAAAATTTGTGATATAATTGGAAAAAAAAAAATAACATTGGAGGCTAAATTTTAAAAATAGAAAATATTGTTGCCAGTGCAAATTTTTTTTTTATTTTTATTTTGTTGAATTCATTATTGTGTTTTTTGCCGAAACGACGCGGTTCGTTGTTACGAAGAACGACAAGACAAACCAGCGAAGACAGTTTTGCAATTTATTTTAATTATTTAATAATAATCTGTAAATAATTTCAAGCTCCATTGTCTATAAATTACTCAAAATAGTTTATTTAATGATTTTTGTTTAAAATGTTTCTCAAAAAACAACTCATAGATTAAAATAAGACAACAAAAGAATGAATTGTTAGTGAAAAATTCTCAAATAAAGGGAAGTCGATCGGGAATATTAAAATGGGTATGATCTTTATCTTTAATAATCTAGATTCTATACACCATAATAATAAACAAATGGTTAAAAAATGACAGGATTTACTTTTAAAATATTTTTGATATTTAAATTAAAAATTTTTCTTAACTAAATGAGAGAATGAAAAAATAATATATAGATGCATGTAAATGAAGATTTAGTGTTCGTTTAAAGGTAATTCTCTGATGATACGCTAAGCAGGTGAGCTGCTTCAAGGAAGTGCGCTCAATTGGGAGCAACTTAGGAAGAGAGATGCGCTTGATAAGAAACAACTTATAGAGTGAGATACACTTGACAGAGAGTAGTTTAAAGTTATACTCGTAAGAGAGGAGTTAGTGGTTGTTCGACTGCTAGGTAGAGAATCCGATCGTTGCTCGGGGTGTTGAGAGTGCTTAAGCCAATTATTAGATTGTTGATCTCCGACATCTCCTTGTTCGAAGAAGCCTCTCGTCTCTGCGAATGAATGAATGTATATATATTGTAGGCGCCAATTGAGCCATCATTAGGCTTCGTGATTGGTGATAATTATCCTCATATATCCATTGATCTATTTCAGCGATCATGGAGGCGGCTATGTTAACCATTGCCGTCCGAAAATATTCGCTCGTTTGTTTAGGTGAATATGGGGGTGCCATATGGTAGCTGTCGTCTGAGAATATTTATTGAGTTACAACTGTTACCTTAGAATGATACATAATTATGAGGTGATATTTTAAATATATTTACCGAGCTATTAGAGTAATCATAAGGCAGTAATATGATAAATATTGTCTTCTTATAGGCGTTGAGTTATGAAGGTTGTTGACTTTTGAGTTAAAGAAACAACCATTTGGGCGACATATTACATTGTTTTAATTGCCCTTTTTTATTAGGCGATTTTAAGTTAATCTACTTGGACCAACCGTGATATACTCTGGATCCTGGGCTTTGGTTTCACCCATGAATTATTCGACCCATCAAAATTATTAATATTAATTATTTATTTAATTAAATATTTAAAAAATAAGAAATAAGCACTTGTAGGTTTTAAATTTTTATTATCACTTAGATATTTTTATCCCACTAGTAAAAAAATCATCCATGAGATGTGCCTTCTTAAAAAGAAGCAGTACCCCTGATTTGTCCGAGGATACTCAAAACAAACACGCCACCGTTCTCGGAACCAGGGGGGCTGCAACGCCCAGACGCGTCGCAGCCCCTGCGATACGTATTTGACATTTGGATTAAAAAATTTAAGGGCCAAAAATAATATATATATAAAAAATAATTTTTTATATTTTTTTATTATTTAATTTTTAAAAAAGATATTTATATATATATATTTTTTTTAATTTTATTAATTTTTTTAAAAA
>JAOVVI020017296.1:0-10649 GCA_028571085.2 Nepenthes alata | reverse complement strand
ATTAATCAATAATATTAGTATTAGATCCTATATATTTATATTTAATATATCTAAAATTAATTTAAAAATTAGAAGTTGATTGGATCAATATATCGATTAAATCTTAAATATATTAGCTAATATTTCAATTATTAATTAATATATCATAACATATTACCTAATATTATCATAATATTAAAAAATATTGATATTAAAGATCTGATGTTAATATATAGGGAGAGTTAAAGGAATAATTAGAATTAGCAGCTATGTTTTTCTTACTTTATCCTCATTAATGATATTTAAGTTATGATTTAAAAGGATAAATAAATAAATGATAAATGACTTAATATGAGCTCACTGGAACTTAAAAGCTTAAAGTTTTGGATGATATTGACATTTTTTTGGTAGCATAAGCCTAAAGTTGTAATTGGGCTAAGTTTAGCTCAATTTAACTTTACTCAAATCATTAATATATATTTTATGTAACTAAATATAAATTTAAGTTTTGTTGCGTTCTGATTGCCTGCGGGTGATCACTTGGGCCGCTGTCGTAGCATTGATTGCTTCCCCATTGACTAATTTTTTTTCTCTCATGTTTATTTTTCAGCACCTCATTAATGCGCTGTAAAATGTCCGTTGCTTTTCGCAAGCTGGACGCCATGTAGGTTCCTTGCGCAGTTGGATTGGGCTTAAGATGCTCGTGGGCCTTAGATCATGACCCAACAAGTTTGATTTATTTTATATATGAAAAAATCACGTTTTGGGTAAAAAACAAACCTGTTAATTTTTTTTCTAAATCAAGCTAAGAAATTAAAACTCAACTTTAACTTGTTTATGATACTAACTATTTGCAAGCTAACATAATATGTTTCTTTTATATAATATATATATATATAAGCTATTAAGGAGGACATTTTCTTGTTTATGATTAAACATCATACTATTAATTTAAATGGAGCTAATTTTTTACCTTAAACTATTTAATTGAATATTAGAAAATAGAAATTAAATTATTCACAATGAACTGAGACTCATTTGAATGATACTAGAAATCTTAACCTGTAGAGAGAAACAGAAGGGCAGTGAAATATACAGACGGGCGCCATCTTCTTCAACCGAGGAAGAAGACAAAGTGGGCCCTTTTCCTGCCTGCTGTCCACCACACTGAGCTTGAACTACCCGTTTTAAAGTTCTCTTGGAGGCACACCATCATTTCCTTCTCTCTCTACCGTGCAGACGAACCACCGACTTCAAGATCTGCGGATCCAAGCCTCAATGCTTAACCTATTTCTAGGGCTTCCAATCGGCTTCTCCTAACAATGCTCTTTCTCTCCACTTACATTCTCATCTTCCTCTCGAGCTATTTGAATATCCGAGCTTCCAATGGCCGCATTTTCACCTTCGAAATGCATCACCGATACTCGGAACAAGTAAAGATCTTTTCCCAAAGATCGAATTTCTCTCACAGTAATTATTGGCCTGCAAAAGGCACAGTCGAGTACTATGCCGAACTGGCCGATAGCGATCGGCTTTTCCGAGGCCGCAAGATCTCCGAAATCGAAGAGCCCGTCACTTTCTCCGACGGAAATGCCACCTTTCGGATAAACTCCTTGGGATTGTATGGTTAATGGTTTCTTTCTAGTTGCCGTGAGATTGTGGAAAAACAAATTTGGATTCTTGTTTTGTGTCTTTTTCTATGGAATTGCTTTAAGGTTTTTTATGTGTTTGATGATGCCTGCAGTTTGCATTATACGATGGTGACGTTGGGTACGCCGGGGATGAAGTTTCTGGTGGCACTTGATACTGGTAGTGATTTGTTCTGGGTGCCCTGTGATTGTACCAAATGTGCACCAATTGAGGGGACAACTTATGGCTCTGTATGCTGATAATATCTACTTTTCTAAACTTTCTCTTGTGAATTATGGCATTTGTTAGTGTTCTTTCTTGTTGATTTGTTTGCAATGGATATAGGTGTTAATTTAGCTATTTTAGGTGTTCTTTTTTCTTTGTAATTACAGAATTGTGCCATAAAGCCAGTGTCTAATTACTACTAGAAAATAAGTAAATTGGTTGCATATCGTACGGATCAGATGCCAGCTAGTGGTGGGACTAACACAACTTTCAAAGTCTATTGGTGCTAACAGTCAGTCACATTAGGTTCTGCTTTTATTGGGGTTGAAGGGTTCAAGAAAAACTGAAAAAGGAAATAAGAAAGGGGGGTGGGGGGCACCTCATGTGTCACTGAAGGGCAATAAGTCTACTCGTAGGACCAAAAAATTAAAATAGTGCTATCACTTAAATCTCTTTATATTGCTATTTCATGTCCTCACAGCCATGAGGAGATACTAACCACGGTGCAGGGATGAGTGGTAGTGTTGATATTGAACTTTTTCATTGACCTTTTACTACACAATGTGGGCCTGCATCCATTAGTAACCTTGTTATTTGTGTTCAATTTCAATGGAGATGTCATTTTTGTGCTAGAGTTAATTTATTTGTAGGCTCATAGTTTCTTTCCCTTACGAATAAGCTTTATATTTGGAGGATTCATGGAGTAGGTTGATGTAGGTTGATGCTTGTTGAAGGGAGAAACTTCTGGGTTCAATTGAAGAAACTAAATGCTTGTTGAAGGAAGAAGCTTCTAGGTTCAATTGAAGAAACTAAGGGATAGATACTTGCGGAGCCAACTCACTTTGTCCTTTCTTAATAAGGCTTAAAAGGTTTAATGTATACATAGTTTAAGCAAAAGACAAGAACCAGAAGGTTCCGGAGCGCCTTGAACTGATGTGCATACATGGCATCATAGAATTTAATTTTGGTGGTTCATACACTCGGGAGGATTTTTGAGCTTTCCAATGGAAAATATGGGTCATATCCTACTTTGGAGGGGTTATCAGTAGTTTACCTACTCAGGCGAGCAGAGAACAAAGAACATACATTGGGAACCTGATCATATTTAACATGCTTGTTTTATGTAGTTAACATGCCGTGCATCTATTGTGATGGAAATGCCAGTGGCTCAATAGTGATAACAGCCTTTTATTTGAACACATTCCAAGTGTCTGCCTATTTGTTGAACGTTTCTTAGGACAATGTGAATTCCAGTCACATATATGAAAATGCCTGTTGCACCATATTATTGATCATCCTCCCCTCCCCCTCCCCCAGGATGTCTGTTCCTGCAAAATGTATTTGGCTACGGAGCAGGTCATTGCTGTAGCAGAAACAGCTTGGGATACCCTATTACTGCATCTAGATTTTAACCTTTCCAAGTGGAGTTCAATTTTTGTAAGTTGATAAATCAAAAAATAACATTGTGCTGTTGTAACACAGGATTTTGAGCTTAGCATATATAATCCTAAAGAATCGTCCACCAGCAAAAAGTTGTCTTGCAACAATAGCTTGTGTTTATACCGGAACAGATGCACAGGAACGTTCAGCCATTGTCCTTACGTAATCTCTTATGTCTCAGCAGAGACCTCGACATCTGGAATATTATTTGAGGATGTTCTGCACTTAACCACAGAAGAACATCACCCGAAATTTGTTGAGGCATCCATAACATTCGGGTGAGTTGGTAAAAGTTCAAGATCCTTCATGTTGTCCATGACACAAAATATTATAAATATTATTGCTATAAACCCTGCTGACTTAATATAGCAGGATTATGGCCATTTACTCATGCCAAATTAAAATATTTACAAGCCTCTAAAGAACTAAAACTTTGCTCATAATGTGCGAGTCCTTTTGTTATAAAACTGAAATAGGAATTTCCCAGATGTGGACAGGTTCAGACAGGTTCTTTTCTAGATGTTGCAGCCCCTAATGGTTTATTTGGGCTTGGTATGGAGAAGATATCAGTTCCTACTTTATTATCCAAAAAAGGTTTTATAGCAGATTCTTTTTCAATGTGCTTTGGACATGATGGAGTTGGAAGGATTAGCTTTGGAGACAAAGGTAGCCCTGAGCAGCTTGAGACCCGATTTAATGTGAATCCATTACAGTAAGTGGTAGTTCCTTAATCCTTGATGTTCATCTTGGCACTTTCATTTCGTATCAAATGAAAGGGAAAAAATCTGTGCAGTTATGTTGATGCATACTGCTGAATATTTTAATCTTCACTTATCGGTCGCTTTATTTTATGCTTTGCAGCCCGACCTATAATATAACTGTAACTCAAATTCAGGTTGGAACTGCTATCATCAACTTGGATTTCACTGCACTTTTTGATTCTGGAACATCTTTTACATACCTGGTTGACCCAGCTTTTACTGAGCTTCTGGAGACAGTAAGATCTAAGATAATTAATGTCTTATGTATTGGTTACTTGCCCTTGAAATTAGCTTCTGTCTTACTTTTTATTCGTTTTGGACAGTTTAATTCTCAGGCAAAAGATAGGAAACACCTTTATGATTCAAGGATCCCTTTTGAGAACTGTTATGAAATGAGGTTTGATTCTTTCAAATGTGCAAAACACATCTTTAAACTTCTTATGCTCTGTAGCCATTTTCTTCACAATTTGCAGCACCGATGCAAATACTAGTTTGATACCTAGCGTGAGTCTGACTATGAAAGGAGGAAGCCAGCTTACTGTCTATGATCCCATAATTGTCATTTCAACCCAGGTACAATCTTGGTCCATCTCTCATGTGCCCACTCTCTTCTTTTTGACTTATATGCAAATTACAATAACTGATTCACTTGCTTGAGATTGCAGAGTGAACTTGTCTATTGCCTTGCTGTGATCAAGAGTGCAGAGCTGAATATAATTGGACGTAAGTCTTCTGGTTGGAAATCATTGCTTTTTTGACATTGCTTGTACAAAAAGCAGTCCGGTGCACGAAGCTCCTGTTGTGTGCCAGATCCGGGAAAAGAAGTCAGATTACTTTAGGTTTATTACACGCGGTCTTGCCTTGCATTATTTAAGAAACCGTTTTATGGCTTAAACCCGTAACCATTGATTTGTTATAGCTTGTCTTTTACAAATCCACGCCAAAAACATGTAAACGGTGCAAAAAACGTGAGTAGTTGGAACTGAAATCCGGGTACATCAGTTTCCCTGCACCATAGCTTGGTTTCGTATTAATATTTTTGCCCTTGCAAGTAGAATTGTCTCTCTTCTATTAAGTGCCTTCAAATGTATGCACAATTTACTGGATACAACAGCAACCATTAAGGCCCGATTATGAAGGGTAAATAAATGATCATCTTTCTGTATTCCACTCAGATCCAAGGTTCAAAGCTTCAAATTCTTTCTTATTACCGCATTCATTTCCCTATGTCTAACCCCCCCCTCCTATTGAACAGTTTATTGAAACGCTTGTACTAACTTTGTGAGCTATGAGTTAATCCAAGAACACTGTCTGCTCAAAATTGATGTTTTCAATCTATAATCAACAAAGAAAAACAAATTAAAAGAATATTGCATCTCAAGTTTATATGTGGTGACATTTGTTATCATTCTGATGTCAATACTCTTTGGTTGTGGAAATAGCTGGGATTTTTTTTATGGTAAGGCCTTCAGGCCTTTCTGTTCCTGCTTCTCAGCAGTGATTTCGTTCCGCAACAATGATTAAGCAGCATTTATGGAATGATAATCTTGACTAGTTCACCTGTGCGGCACTTAGTATCACCACCACTCTTTGTCCTACTTAGTCAGCCAAATCCAAACACTATAGGCGTAAGCTAAGGGACTCAAAGGCATAAAATACAATCCCTACACTCATTGTCTGAATTTTCTAAAATATTTCACATTATTTTACGTAGAAGAACTCTACTGTCCGACAATTTAACTTAGGAGATTTACGTCAATTACCGGTCTGTGCTGCTTCACTATCCGACAGTGGCAGGCAGTACTCTCTACTTTCTTTTGATCTCATCCCTTTGCTTGATGTCTTGAATTTTGCCACAGAGAACTTTATGACTGGCTACCACATTGTATTCAACCGAGAGAAGCTTTCCTTGGGTTGGCAGAAATCCGACTGTGAGATGTTGCTTTCGTTTAAAGTGTGATTTTCTGCCAAATATATCCACGAATAGCCTATCGTAACGTTGCTCTGAATCCTCACAGGCTATGACATTCAGATTCAAGGCTCTTCTGCAGTGGAACGCAACTCAACATCCCTGCCTCCCGCTGTCGCCGTCGAGCCAGGTAAAAGAGCTCCTCCGAACTCGGAACAATTGACAAGGAGCACGCCTCGTAATTCTATTGCCTCGCCCCCTTCCCACATCCGTTCCCGGGAAATCATGAGTCTCTGCTTTGGACTTGTCTTCACGTTGATTATTCCCATTGTTACAGCCACTTCAGTAATCTAATTCTTTGATTATTCCCATTGTTTCTATAAGCTTATATTATATCATATCAGAGTTTGGGCATCTATTTTTAAGGTGCAAATTAAACCCGTCATTTTGATATTTATGATTCGTGCCCGAACCATGGTAGTTAGTAGCAACGGCTAACATTGGTCGTGGTGTGGGAACCACCGGTCAATCGACCGTGAACCGATGGGACCATGACCACGCGTTCTCGGTCTGCCTTGATTGTTGGTTTGGACCACCGTGACCATTTCTAATGAGCTTTCTAGAGATTACGTTGATTAATTGTGAAATGACCACTTCAAAGTCTTCGCTTGTATTGCCTACTTCCCCACGGCAGCGCTGCCCCTCGGTCGCCTTGGTTGAATGGAAAACATTAAATGAAGCAAAGTCGTTCAAATGGCGTTAAACTAAATCGTCAAAAGTTGTTTGATAGCCGTTTGGATGCAATTTTATTTTTAATTAAATTGCGTTCTCAGTTTAATTACGGTTTAAAATTTTATATCAAATTATTAAAAAAAAATAGAGAAATGTATATAATAAATAGAATTATTGTTATAATTAAATGTCTTAGTCATGTTTTTGTTGTACTTTTCAATTAATTTTTAATAAAAGTGTTTAAATTTGTGATCATTTAAAAATTTATTGTAACCTAAATTAATAGATTAGTTTATTTGTTGTAAATGTTGACTATGTTTCTGTAAACTTTGATAATATTAAAAAATTCTGAACAATTTTAAAAATTATAAATAAATCACATGAGATACTATTTTATTTTACATTATATTTTAGTAATTTAACATTATTCCTCTGATTAAATAATGTCTTATTTTTTATCATAAAAATATTATTAGTTAGATTGAAATTTAACATTAAAATATTTTTAATTGATTATTAATTTTTTACTTTAAATACATTTTTATTTTCTATTACATATTATAATTTTTTACACATTATTTCAAAAATAAACGTATTGCGTTCTGGGTCTTCGGTTATCGTATGGATTATGAAGCATTCGGATTTCTCGTGGTCCGGAAGTGATCGCGAGTAGGTTCGGTCTCCATCTCTGTAAATTTGGGATCTGCACAACACAATTGACAAATAGGATGTTAGAAATCGGGTAAAATTTTTTTCACCGAAAATATTTCGATGCTCAAATCAGTAATTTTTTCCAATGAACGGAAAGGGGTGCACACGCTTAGAGGTACGCGAAAATTATGCTATGAATGCATAATGAGTGCGCGGATGCAAGAATAGTAGATTTGTGAGCGAATGATGGGAGGCCTCACTCCTAAAATATACCTTAACGGGTGGCTAACTGTAATAGCCCATGTTAGACTAGAGAGAAATGGGAGCTAGCGATGTTGTTAAGAGCTTGCATATGCAGGAGCGTATGTCGCGATGCTAGGCTTTGGCTTTCTCCTAGGTGAACTCTCCCCCTCTCCTCTCGCAAGCGAGAAGGGAATTTGTGACTCCTCTGGTCAAAGTCCTTGGCATGAGAATCCCCTCTACAGGGCAGTCGTCGGTATGTCAGTTGTCACCTTGTGATAGCAAGCAGACCGTCGGGCATCGGGGGTCATGCTTGGTCTACCTCTTGTATTGAGATTAGTTAGGAAACTGTAGGTAATAACGTGAGCCACGGCTAGCAGCGTTTACTTTCTCCCCATTGGCTCGCTTCCTCTACGCTATCTCTGTTGCCCGCCGGTCGTATTAATGGGTTGCAAGCGATGCCCATTAGCTGCAAGCACGGGTTGTCACATAGGCCGCTTTGAGACGTTGCTCCGTAAATTGGGTTTGGAATCTTCTTAGACCTTCATATCGGACTCAACAAGATATATACCTTTTAATATCTTATGAAAATTTATCTCTTATTGCCCGTCTTCTAATAAATAGCATTTCTTAATGAGTCGGTGCTCTTAAATCCGCTACATAACAAAATCTATGTTTTGAAAAGATAATTTTATCAAAATTAATTATCTTATTTTAACATTATAGTTTTTTAACAATTTAAACCGTTCAAATAATTTAAATTTTAATATTTGTGTCTAAATATAATCAAACAAATTCTAATATGAAAATAATTGCCATATTTTTAAGGTTTTAAAATTTTAATTTTTCTTTATATTAGGTTGGGCCTGGCTCGTAGGCATACTATTCTAAGTCATCAATATAGTCAACAATTCACACATGTTAATTGAATTTGATTATTTTCATGTACAGGTCGCCAATAAATTCTCTAACATAAACTTTTCTTTTTTTAAGGCATAAAATTTGTTTTCAATCTAACTTAATATTTTTGAAAAAATAAAGCGTATTTTTATTTATATTTCTACAAATATTAAACTAAATTTTATATCTATAATAAATATAATTTTTTTAAAAAAGTTAAAAAATACATCATATAATAGTTATAAGAACAGTAAAGCTTGTATTATAAACACGTCACAGTTTGTATAAGATATATATATTAAAGTATTTTAATAATATAATTGCTAAATTATACTTAGGTTAATTGGTAAAAAATATTAAAATTTATTTTCAACCTTTTTAATTTTACTAATGACTATATTTTACTCCACCTTTACATTATCCTTAAAATTTAACTTATTTTACTCTATCGTATGTCAAAAAAAAAATAAAAAATAAAAAAATATATATATTAGACATATATAATTAAATATGATTAATCTAATTTTAAATTTTATAAATTGAATATTAAAATAAAAATTTATATAAAATATGGCTGGGACCCATTCGGGCGCTCTACCGAACACCAAATCTTTCCGGTTTTATGGAGGGGGGGGGGGGTAATCAGAAAACGACAGAACGTAGACTTTCGTAGCACGAAGACTTGATTAGTCTTTCTCGATTCACTCCTCCTCTTGCAGCTTCCTACGCACCAGCGTTGACATCGTGTATACATATATGCATATACAAACCTCTCACGCTTCTCTATCAGCTTTCCAGCTTCTTTCTCTGTCTTCATAGAAACTGAATTTGACGTCTGATGCAAATCTTGGAGATTTGATTCAATGGCGTTAAGTATGAGGAGCTGTTTCTTTAGTTTTAGGGATTGTATGGGTGGCTTTGTAGTATTGGCGTTCATTTTAAGCTGGGCTTTGCAGAGCTGCCATGGGTCTTCTGTGTTCGGGTTCGACATCCATCACAGGTTCTCCGATCGGATCAGGGCAATTATGCCCCTCGATGGTCGGATGCCCGAGAAAGGCACCGCCGATTACGTTTCCGTTATGGCCTATCGTGATCGGATTCACGGACGTCGTCTCACTGGCGGCTCAGTTGATCAGACGCCTCTCACCTTCGTCAAAGGCAACAGCACATACAGGTTAAGCACTTTTGGATTGTAAGCGCTCTCTCTCTCTCTCTCTCTCTCTCTCTCGGGGTAGTTGTTGAAGTGTTGGTAAAATTTCACAATTGCACACTAGTGTTTGATTGTGGAATTTCTGTTGAATTAATATTAAATTAGTTCCAGATTCTATTTAATCTGTGAATATTATCAGAAAATTTTGTTAATGAACCAAATAAACATTGGATGCCGCAATGAGTTCTTAGCTATGATTGAGTGCTCCAAAATTTTCGTAAATTATGGAAAAGGTACTTTTTTTAACTTTTCGTTGTTCTTTCATTCTCACTTTCTGATTTCCCTCTCCTTTTTGCCTTTTTCGGGTGGAATTTTCCTTCCAGTTTGTATTACGGAGAAATTACCGTGGGGAAGCCGGGATTAGATTTTCTGGTGGCGCTTGACACCGGTAGCAGCCTGTTCTGGTTGCCATGCGACTGTGATAGTTGCGTGAAGGCCGTAAAGTTTGGATCTGGCCAGGTACGCCATATGCTCTTTTCTTCTTCTCGTTCTATTTCTCATGCAAAAGACAACTGCTATGTTGTCCTATTGTAGTCAATTCAAGTTGAGTGATCTTGTGATTATTTGAGAGAGAGAGAGAGAGAGAGATGGTGTCTTAAAGCAATTTTTGTTAATGCCAGAGATATGCTGCTCCGGGAAGATAGCAATCGGCGAAGAATTACTACTATGTCTTAAAATTTTTAAAATGAATATTGTCTTAATAAAAGTGATTTTGTAACACGATTTGAAACATTTTCTTAAGACATTCTTTTATTCACCGCACATGTTTGTCTTATGCTTCATCTCCTACATGCGTATTAGCTTCAACTCAATGTGAAAAAACAAAATCTCGAGAGTGTAGAATTCATTGCGACTCACTTGTTGAGTTGATCTCACCAAGCTCGTTGTTTTAAAAGATGATTAATTGGGTATAGATAGTTTTAAGGAAGCTGCCTCTAGTTAGAAGACATTTCTTCTTTGATTTGTTTTTTAT
>JAOVVI020017294.1:0-10650 GCA_028571085.2 Nepenthes alata | reverse complement strand
GATTTATCTTTTTCTTTTTAGACTGTTGTTAAGGTAGATTGTTTTATATTAAATAAATAAAAATATTATATCATATTAATAAATTAGAAGCTTTTTATTTTTATTTTTACATTCGGAACATATTCTAAATAATAAAATCATACAATAAACTAGCAACTGAATGAATCCCATATTTTTTAAAAAGCAGACAAATAAGAACATATCAGATCATAGAACCATATAATAAAGCTGCATATAAAATATGATATATATATATTTTTAAAATTTTTTCATAGTATCTTAAAGTATTCAAATGCCTATATTGTAAAAAAAAAAAAAAGAACATTTAAAAATATAAGTATTATTATTTTTTATTTTTTAAAAGAAATATAAAGTAAAAACTGTCAAAATTTATTTCATCTTAAATTTTAACTATTAATAAAAATAATATATATATTATTGCGAATTACAATTGTTGGAAGCTAAATTGAGAGAAACTTGATCACTTAGCCTCCAACATATCATCATCAACCAGGATTTGATAAAGTGCTAAGATTTAAAATTATTAGTAATATCCTTCATTAATAGCTATCATAGAGCGTAGAGATTTTGGGCTGTCTGCATGGGCCTTCTCAGGGTCGAGCTGTGCGAACCTTGTGCTGGATTTTGAAAAAACTTCTGATAGACTATCGGGCTGCATGCATGGGCCTTCTTAGAGTCGAGCTGTGCGAACCTTATGCTGGGTTTTGGAAAAAATTATGATGGACTATTGACCTGTTAGAATTCAGATTCTGGGTCGACCTATGATACTGAACCCATCAATAGGAACGATGGTGGAGATGACGATATTAGAGGAGATGGAGCGATGCTGTGTGAACCTTGTGCTGGATTTTGAAAAAACTTCTGATAGACTATCGGGCTGCATGCATGGGCTTTCTCGGAGTTGAGCTGTGCGAACCTTGTGCTGGGTTTTGAAAAAAAATTCTGATGGACTATTGATCTGTTGGAATTTAGACTCTAGGTTGACCCATGATACTGAACCCATCAATAGGGATGATGATGGAGATGACGATATTAGAGGAGATGGAACGATGATAGCCTTGTTTTGAAAGTAGTAACATTTAATTTTATTATCTCAGTTATTAGATCAAAATTTAAAATTGAGATTTGAAAATAAAAATAAAAATACTTATAATTTTTAAACTTTTTAATAATATCAACATCTATAACATAACAAAATTTCTATAATTTTTTAAAAATAACTCTTTAAATATTATATAAGCTCACACTGCAAAAAATAAAAAAAAATATTAAAAATTTAACAATAACGAGCCAAATCAACACAATATTACAGCGAGGATTGGTAAAAAAAACAAATATTATTTGTTGCTGATAAATAAATAAATAAAATAATCCTCACGCATAATTCTAAGAAGTACAACAACACTAAGACAAATATCTAATTTAGGAATTTTATTTATTTAAAAGAAGAGTTGATTCAATTTTCTCAATAATAGTCATTAAATATTTATCAAATAATTATATTAATTTTTTTGAATTTTTTTTTAATTATTTAATATTAATTAAATAATAACGATTAAAAGAGGTTAAATTAAATTGTCTATGACAAAAATTGAGACCCTGAATGGGACAAATACCTCCTCCTCTAATGTGTAATCTATAGAGTTAATGTCAATTTATCGCTTCCCATCGTCGGAGTGATGGGTCTTCAATCAATCCTCTGAATCGTCGGCCAATTTCCGATTCTCATACCAAAATATGCAACTCAGCCCAACAAGCACCTCAGCAATGGCGGTCTCCGTCTTGAGTAAATCCGAATAATGCAAGGTTTGCATCAATAGCAAAGTAGGCTTCACAACAAACCTCTGCTGCTCATAATTCCTTTCCGATTGCCATGTCAATGTGTCATGCGCAATGGGCCCAAGCCATTCCAATATCCCGTCAACCGCCTCCCTCCACCCCTCAGCTAGGGCGAACCCGCCGCCTTTGCTGCCACGCTGCTGCTCCATCTCTGCCCAGGAATTCCTCAGCTTTGACCTCACGTACGTCCTCAAGCTCACCGGCAGCATGTTGTACAAGTCCTCCCGCGCTTGCTTCCCAATCGTCGAATCCGACTGAAGGTACTTCTCGGCCAGCACGATGACGTTGGCGTACCTCAGCGCCAACCCCGAGCCGCCAACCGTTGACGGAGGCGCCGCCTGGAGGACCTTGTTGCTGCTATTTGCCGAGTGGATGGCCGAATCATTCTTGTCTCTGCATCCGATGCCAAATCCGACTGCGAATCCGACGTCCTCCGATACGAACACGCTCGAATCTCTGCTGAGGAACCGAACCAGCACCGCCTTCTGCGCCGACGGCTGGCTCGACGGGATAGGCCCGGACCTCGACGCCTGCGACTGATCGTGGAAGAGGTTCAGAGTTTGCGTATGACGATTAGGTTTCTGCTGCGATTTCGGGTTCGTTTTGGAGGGAATGTGAGGGAGGATTGGGATGTACGGACCAAACTGGTTACAGATTTTGGCGTAGACGACGCAGACGGCGCACGCCATGAGGCGTACGCTCTTGTTGAATGATTGATTCCATAGGGAAATATCCTTCAGGTGGCGCACCTGTTTTCTCTGGCAGCGAATTTTCTTTTCGAAGTGATCGAAGTTGGCGTGCTGAGCACTCCTGGAGTTCGCGCTTTTCTTCCAATCGTTTAGTCTCCTCTCGGAGGCTTCCAATTCGGACAATACCTGCAACTCCTCGTACAAATTCGACGTGGAATCGATCAATTTCTCCATCTTCCCAATGGCTTTTTCCATGTCCTTCGATCCATAGTTCAAATTCTCGACGTCGATGTATCCAAGCTTCAAATTTTTGTACGCCTGATCGATTTGATGCAATCCGACATCGGAGCATTTCTGGCCTAATTGAGCGACAGCGTTCGCCGCGCGGTCGAGATCCTCGAGCCTCTCGGCACATGCCAGGGTGAGGAGGAAGCCTTCGTCCTCGGAGTTCAAATACAACACGCCGCGTGATTTCATGACCTTCTTTCTGAGGCGGTTTATCTCATCATCAGACAGAGATTTGTAGAGGGAGATTAACCGAGACATGGTCTTGGCCGTATCGAAGGCGAGGATTCCCAAGGTCTCTGGCTTCTCAAGGTGGAAGACGGAGCCTCCGCGGTTGTTCTCTTCGTTGGAGCGTTTTCTATCAGAATGGAACCAGGACATGGCGCCTACCATGGCTGCTGAATCGGTCTCCGGCGGCAATGGAAGTTGCCAAACCGAATGCCGGGAATTTAACAAGAGGAGTGGCGAGGAAGTTCTCGGGGGTCGCCCGCTAATGACGAAGGGAGAGCGCGGGAGAGAAGGAATAAATAACGGAGGAAAGCGGTATCTTCGGTGGGGTTTCAAGGAGACGCGTTGTTACAGTTGGGATTGCAGAGGAAGGCGCGACTGAAAATCAGGAAGACAGTGAGGTTGCAGATGGATCGAAGAGACGAATGAGTGAAAATGACGCACACAGGAAGAATATATGATTGCGGCGACGTAAGTAAATTCTGCCGTCCGATTCAAGATATTATTAATATTAAAAAAATAATATTATAATAAATTAATAAATTTATGAGAATAAGTTAAAGAAAAAAAAATAAGGATAAAAATAATACTTTTATTATTTTAGAAAATAAAATTATAAAAGAGCAGGTATAACGTATTCCTCATATATTATAAAATTTTAGTTTAAAATGTAGGCAAAATAAACTCATTAAATTTTATTTAAAATTTATATTAAATTATAATGTAAACTTTTTTGAATCCGACCATAAAATAGGCCAATCACATAAAATAATTTTATTCGATAAGTTTTAATAACACATTAAAAAATAAAATTCAACAACTTAAAATTAAATTATATAAAATATCAAATTTCCAATTTAATTTTTTTTAAATAACACATTTTAATCTCTATTATTTAAATTAAATAAATTCAACAGCTAAAACAATTAAAAAAAATCGAAACATGAGGTGATCGACACAGATTCTGCGAGATGTTCGTTTGAATTTAAACAATTATAATGACCTGACCTTTTGTTGCAAAAATATCAAAAACAATATAAATATATATATGCTTTCTTTTTTATATTTAATGGTGATGCGTACCTAGATCCGATTTTAAATAAATATGGGTTCGTCTCGATTGTTTAAACCGGCTCTGTTCACTGAGTTCAAATCCTACACACCACTAAAACGAACAGAGATCAGTGTGTCGGTGAGAGGTTGTCCTACCGAAAATACTCCGATACTCAAGTCAGTAAAACATTCTAAATCAGGGAAGGTAAACTGAAAAGCAAGACAAAGTGAGAGAGTTGAACAGTCGGGAGTGCTGGCTTGTCGATGACGTGAGTTATCGCTTCCTATTCACAGAGAGCGTGAGGAAGCAAAGTTCCGAAAGCGTGGAAGCTTCCGGGAACGACTTTCGAAAAGTCAAATAGGTCTCCAGGTAGCTAGAGGTATTTGGTGGGATTGGAGGACGAACGCCTGGTAGAGTGGAAGAAATGATGGGCCTCTGTTCAATACTCTGTCATCGCTCGTGGGTACCTTTCTCAGTAAGGGCTTGTGTTGTCTCAATAAGGGTTTTACCTTGGTGAGAGTTTGCGTAAGTTAGCTTGTGTCTGTAAGTAAAAACTTGTCTCCAATGGGGTGATCTGTCAGTGAGAGTTTGTCTGTATACGTGAGAGCTTGACTGTAAGAGCTTTCGTGTGCAAGTAAGAGCATCTCCATTGAATGATAATTCGAGGATTTACTTAAAAGTTGACAATGTGATCTTCATTGGTCGGAAGGCGTGATCTCTTACGTTATTCTTGTCGGCCTTCTTTCCAGAGACGGCGCCAGTTGCCAAACTGGCTGATATAGTTTCCTTCCATGGTGGTCGGCGACTTTCTAAATTATTCACCCTCCTTCTGTGTATTTTACCGTTGGAGAGCCCCGGTTGACCGAAGATCGGAAAAATCTGGCGTCTTCCTTATGTAAAGGGCGTTGAGTTTGTCAATGTCCTTTTTGGGTGCCGGTTGAGATTGTGGAAGAGCTGTTGCTGGTATTCTGATAAATCATGGGCTCAAGTGGGCCAGACTCGTAAAAAATCTTTTTTGGGCATGCCGCTACAGTACATCTGGTCAACGCTTGGGGAGTTGACCGTCTGTATACGAATTGGCCGTCTGCTTAGGTCTGGACAGTCAACGATAACATTGACCATCTTGGACTTTTCTGGATTTGGCTCTGTGTCTACTATTGGGCCGTTTCTTAGTTGACCGTCTAGCAAGCCGTTTTAGACCTCCGTTCACCTTAGACCATCCCATATTACGTTATACCTATCAAATGGTAATAATTTATTTTTATATAATTTATTAACTACATTAAATCCTCTTTCTACATTTATTTAAAATAAAAATTAAATTTGATGCTTAATTAAACTAAAGTTATTCAAACCAATGACTATTCTGTATGAGATTTGAGCCTGAATATTTTATTTGAAACTTTTTCACTATAAATAATAAAATAAATAGACTCATATATTATTTTTTAAAAATATTATCAGATAATTAAATTTATTTATATTTAAGTTGGATAAATAATTAAAAAATTACCGACTCTTAAAACCTAAGAGCAAGACTCTTGTATTCGGCGGCATTATAATAATTGGGCTCACGTAAAGAACTCAATGAAAATAATTAACTTGCGGAAGGAATAACCCTAATATGCCTTAAGGATCGCTCTTCTTTGGCTTCAAAGTGAGGAGGATTTGGTATATTTTGATGATATTTGTTATTTTAGGGCATTTTAAATGCATTGAGTTAATAATATATTGTAGAACTTTCCAAGGAATTTGATTAGTGGGTTGGTGCCTAAAGCACTGTTTGCCATGGGCCAGTGCTCGAGCGCGCTCGAGGCACACCTAGGGTGCCGCTCGAGCTCTATGTAGAGTATAAATAGAGGGGAGTAGTAGCTGTTCGGTATTTCGCGCTACGAGTAGGAAGAGGAGAAAAGAAGAAGTGAAGGGATATAGCGAAGTATCTGTTTATTATATGTATTTGGTATAAGGTTGAAGTAAATATTTATAAACTCTATCTTTAATCTATTTCAGCGTCTGAGAAGTTTTGCGTGTGATTTAGAAATTTAATATTTATGCAGTCTTTTTACTTAGCTTATTTGTTTTTTTTTTTTTGTGTATGTATGATATTTTTACTGATCGTTTAAAAGATTTATTCGAATTTTATAAGTATTTGAGAAAATTTTTTTATTTTTTAAAAATATGAATAAATATTTAAGACTGTATGTTAAATATTAATATATTTGTATAAAAAAATTATAAAAACCTGCATGAGCCACGTAAGACTACTCGTGTATCACTACCCGGAGATTGAGGTCGCTACTTTTGTGATACAATTTGATATGTGATTTGTGATGTCTCTTTCAACAAAAAGAAAATTGTCTATCTTTTTTTGTCAATAGAAAATTACTTTATTTATAATGGACCCACCCTATCTGTATTTAACGAAAACCATAGTAAATAAATTAAACCAAAAACTAATATATCTTGATGTCATAATAATTGTATTATATTTAAAGATTATATCCAAAATCACGGATGATAAAATACAATGAGTAAGTTCCTTATTTATGGGAGACTCAGTATATATCTAGCCCTACCTACTAGTTTAAATAGTAGATGGCTCTAACAGAAAATTACCGAGAATATATATAACCATTTCTCAAGTTGGCCTATTGATTTTTGATTTTTTGATTTCGTACCTACATTATATTTTTGTATGAATTTATATTTGAATTTCGGTTTGAGATTCGCAGGTTTACCCATAGATAAAATTTGATTAACCTCTTACATGTAATATATAATTTTATTCCGAAACATATTTGATTATTATATGATTTTATTTCGGCGTCTGATTCTATTTATATGATTTTGATCAAAAATCTATTTCACTCGGACTCTCTTTCAATACAAAAATTATGTCTTTATTTAGATTATTTGATTTTGCTTTAGATCATTTTATTCAATATATGTTCCAATGGTACTACATTTGATATGAACTCTATTTCGAGTACAGGATTACCTTCAAATTCCTAATATCCACCTATGATTCGGATTATGATTTGACTTTCGATAGTTAGACTTTCATATTTATATATTTTATGCATTTTGAATGTATTTATGGACCATCCATCTAATTTTGGACATTATGATTTATTATACGATATTTATACTTTTAAAATTTTAGATTTATATTTTTATTTGTTATCTATTCAGATTAGTGGGTTTAGATATATTGTAAGAGTTTGGATGTAATCTGATTGTCACTTGTCTATTTTGGTGAGTTTCAGCTTATTTTGGTTTGGGTTTGTATCGCTGTATTTTAGATATTAGGATTAACCGTGTGTAGGCCCATGGATATATATGAGACAGTTGAGTCAGTGTATATGCATATATTTGGTTTGCCCATCTCTTACGATTATTTAGAGTATGTCATATTTATTATTGTTCGAATGAGTATCTGATGAGATCCAGTGATGGATTTGTGTTCTGTTTATTATTATTATTGATTCGTTTGTTTGTCATGCGTGAGTAAAAAATTTGTTAATTATTATCATAACATTTAAAATTTTTAATTTTTATAAATTATAATTAATTAGACCTACTTAATTCAAGCTCGTAATATTTTAGCACCATATTGTACGTTAACCAAAAAGATTCTTAGGTCTTATATTCATCCCTTATTGAATCAAGGCAAATTAATAAAGCTTGTGTAAGCAATAAATAAAATTTAAATAAACATTCGTGTGTATATTCATTTGTAAAAAAAAAAAAAAGCTAATTAGTCGAAATCGATTTATAATGGATCCCCTGCGTCGCAGCCCCTTCGACATTATTTTGGCCATCGAGTAGAAAATCCAACAACCAATATTTTAAAAAAAAAATCAATAAAAATTAAAAAAAATAATCATCATTTTTTTTAAATCAAATGTTAAAAAATTATAAAAACAAAAATAATAATATTAAATTATTTTTTTAATATATATATAAACAGCCGTCGAATTTCTCCATCCGACGGCTGTATGGGAGTCGAAAACAAAATATTTATTATTTTTATTATTTTAATTATTTTAATTATATTTTTTCCCAAAGGTGGATTAAATAAAATTAACCATATATTTAAGTTAATTATTAGAAGCTTTATCGATCCTTCGTGCCTTGATCGCCCAAGTCAAAACAAAAGTCATTTTCCACTCCAAATCCGTGTCTTCCATTGACTTATTGACACCTGTTCCCATTCCCATCTAATCCCACTTCCACAAATTAAGTTTTCAATGCATAAAATCCAACTTATAATTATAAATTTTAATTTATTCTTATTGAATTATATTACCCCCATCTATATCACATTATTTAAAATATTAAAAATTTAAATAAGATAATTATGTAATCGCTATCATTTATAAAATTGAAATTTTCTGATTGTAAAAGGTACATAGTAGGCATCGATATTGGCTGATGGACAAAGTCTTAGATTTTGTTTTCTTTAATTTGGTTTTTATGTCTTATTTCGTGTACTTACGATGCTCTAACTTCTATATTGTATTTTTAAATTGGCAAAACACTTGGTGATAGAATATAAATTTTTTTATAAATTTTTATATTTTAATACGATTTTACTTACTTATCAAATAAATAAAAGGTATATAGAATAGTACTAATTTTCTCAATACCTGATTTTCTGTCGGCGATTTTACGTGCTAGTTGATCGTTGTGTTAATTCCTTACAAGCAGTGTTAGCGAATATTATCAGTAAATAAACATGCAGATATTATATTATTTAAAAATAATTAAAAATAAACTAACCATATTTTAAAATATTTATCGTTATCATATTTATTTAAAATTTTCTGACAGCAAAAGGCGTGTGGAATACATTGTTTTTGTTGAAGGGCCAGTGATCCTTTGTATATTTTTTATTGGAGAATTATTTATGTATTTTTTATCGATACATATTGATATATAATTAATTAATTATATTTATTATATTATTTCCTTTTGCTTTATTTAATATATCCAAAAACAGCAAAGTCTAAGTTCACACGCTTAGGTCTCATTATCTTTGGACTCGTTACTCGGTTTCGTGAATTTCTTCAATTAGAATGATGAGTCTTGCTTGCGTCTTAACGTGAAGACCAGGAAATCAGGCGCTGCATTTGATGATTGAATTGACTGTTGAATACGCAGTAGCAATCTTTAAAGTATTAACCAATCATACTATATATTTATATATATATATTTTTATTTATATTTAAATTGTATACACATCTGATATAAAGTACATAGTGATAAGGGCTGGGTGCCACTTTGGATGCAACCGAACTTGAAGAATTTAAAACTGAGAAAAATTATCTTCTCAGTTGATATCTTTATTCACCGTACCAATCCTCACTGTCGTTTGTAGGATGAAGCCGAGGACTCCAAATGTGACCCCATGACCGTCAAAATGACATATCGTGTGATATCCAACGTCGAATGGGGAGGGAAACAAAGCGTGCGTTATAATGGTGTGGATGCCTCTCCCTTGTGGACGCGTTTTGGGGGCGGTGGAGGTCATCTGTTATGAACAAAACCGTACGCTTGTGTGACAAAGCGGACAATATTAACAAGCGAGTGTCCGATGACGTTACAAATGGTATCAGAGACGGGATCCGGTTCGATGTGCCAGCACAGACGCTGGGCTCCCAAGGGGGGTGAACTGTGATATCCCACATCGGATGGGGATGGGAACAAAGCATGCCTTATAAAGACGTAGATGCCTCTCCCTTGTGGACACGTTTTGGGGGTGGTGAAGACCGTCTATCAGGAATAAAATTATACACCTGTGTGGTAAAGCGAACAATATTCTCAAGCGGATGTCTGAAAACATTACAAATCGATACTATCCGATTGGCAAAGACTATTGAATATTCACATGATGATAGGCGGCGTGCCTTCCCCGCTAAAGAGTGGCACCTGCAATCCCGAAAGGGTGAGCCTGAGAGAGGGGCTAATTGGACACAATAATGCCTATCAGTGTAGATACTCGACCGATCAACCTGCCTTTACACGACCTCTTTTCTTCAAGTAGTAAGTATATCCCTGCACTTCATTTGAGGGGGATCTTTTGAGATCCCATTCATTAACCCGACTGTGGAAAACAGCAGAGCTCATTATTTTGCTGAATCTCGCATTCCCCACAAGCAAGTGAAACCCCTCACAAGCAAGAAATCAATTACTTTATTTTAAAAAGTATATTGCATTCTTTTCGAGTAGTTAAATAATACAATGGAAATCCTACATCATCTACTGTTAGAGTCACATTAGATATACATTGTCATTTAGTCAGAAGAGATCATCAATCATGAACTCTATTTTATTATCAAGCACCCCTTACAATTGTCCGATCATTTCATCTATACCTAAAATAGTAGTCTTGTCATATGATTTAAAAAACTCAAATTTTATTTTTATTTTACCGACACATGTCAGTACGGATTTAGGCATTAGAAGAGCTTTTCCAAAAACGTAACTTGGGCCCCTTCACATTTATCGTTTGTGGTGCACAAACTTAAGAAC
>JAOVVI020017293.1:0-10650 GCA_028571085.2 Nepenthes alata | reverse complement strand
ACATAATAAGAAACGATAGCTATAAACTTACCATTTTTTTAGTTTGCATTGTACATAATTCTTCTTTAATCAAAGATTGCATATCAGAATATATATCAGCTTTCAGCTCGACAAGCAATTTAGAACGAATCTCGACTTCTTTTTGATTTAGTAGATCTGCTAACCGTTGTTGTACTTCAGCCTCAATCCGAGCATTAATGTTATTTTCAATGCATATTGGCATCTTACTATAACTTTCTAAATAGTTATTATTATTTCTAGTTGGCCGAGGACCTTCTCCCATCCCTCTTATGTATGTAGACTTACATCCAAGAACAATTGAAAATGCATCCTCTGTCATCAAGTTATTAGCACCATTTTGTTCAACCTGAGTCTCGTGTAATTCTAACAGCTTCTGATATGTATATTCTAACTCATTATCAACACAATTTTTATCTTTTCGTTTCTTTTCTTTTACAAATAATTTCAAGTATTCTATAGGCTCGATCGATTCTTCATGATGTGAATGTTGGTCACTTCGCTGTTTGCAAATTTTCAAGTGTTAGCTAATAATAGAAAGATGTCATATATTAAAGATGGCTATTACCATCTCATGCAAAGTATGTGCCATAGATTTTTTGCCAACGCAGCTCATCATTCTTTGTTTACTTCTATTCTTTGAATTATTTTCACTCATATGCTGCTTTTAAAATAATAAATAATATTAGTCATCTGAGTACATATATGTGTGTGTCTAGGAACTAGCACAAAGCATTTATATTTATTAAGTAGCATTATTAAATAAAGGATGATATACTTACTCAAAACTTTTGACTTCTCTAATATTCTAGAACCAACCATTTTCATTGCTCAATATCTACATTAGGAGGGCAGTTTTCAATCCGCTCCTTATCAGTTCTATATTTTTTGTAGTAGTCTCTTCGCAAACCAAAACGCCAAGTACGGAATCTTTTTATCAATTCTTTCTGAATTGCCATATTTATATGATTTTCATTTGGCAAGACATATTTTTCCTATAACAATCAAGCAATGGCAATATGTCATACATACCAAACAATACAAAAAAGAAATACAACCAAATATATTAATATATCATTATATATATATATATATGAAATTTACCTTTACTTTTTGCATCAATTTTATCTTGATATGAGCATCTATTTGCTTCCAATTCTCAACATTAACAGGACAATACTGTTTAACAAGATAACTTATTTCTGTGATAAATTGTTGTGTATTTTCTCTAACAATACGGCGTAGAGATGTTGGTAGATCAATCTTCACTGGTGCAGGATTATCATCTCTCTAATTTTTTCATTTAACACAACGTGTTCTTCCACGTATTGGTTGAACTATTAAAAAAATACAATATATATAACTCATTAAATATCAAATATATTTATACTAAGGTTTTTCGTTTATACCTCGATCTGTTTGTTCTTCAACTTTTTCTTGAATTTGATATTCATTATCCATTGAAGCTACAAATCACACTAAATCACACTTGACAGATCTCCTCAACTTGTAAAAAGCACACATGGAGGCAAAGGAGTTGTCAAGAGTTTCCAATGTCAACACAATTTACAATTTTACCAACAGAGAAGTATAAACATGTTAAAATTAATATGGGTATACAAGAGATGATAAAGTAAATAAGAAGCAAGCAGAATATATGATCTGCGGCTTTAAGATCTACGGCTTCCCTTTCTGCTTTTTGTGCCTGCAAATTGGGATTCACATATATATGATTGAACTAGAAGATATCTTAAAATTTGAATAAACATAAAATTAACAATGTCCATTTTAATAGATTATTTTACTTCCTCCAATAATCTTCAAAATCCTTCTACCCTGTTCAAAGGAACAGCAGAGAACAAAATTTGTTAGATCTTTGAATAACTTATATGAATTCAGAATTTACTTATTTCTTCTCTATGACAACTATAGAAGAATAAATGCAGAAGATAACTTCTACAGAAGATATTCATTATCCAAAAAAAATTACTATATAGGGTATGTGAGATCCAAAAAAGATAAATCCAGTTGCTTAGACAGCCTGAGAACCTTAATATTCAGTGAAGATATTCACTGAAGGCCGGAGTACCTTTTTATTGAAGGACGGAGTGCCTTTTTACTGAAGGACAGAGTCATTTTCTCAAAGGACGGAGCTCATTTTCTCAAAAGTCAGAGTTTCCTTTTCTACAAAGCCGGAGTTCAAAAGTCAGAGTACTTTTAAAAGTCGGAGTTTATAAATCTGGAGTACTTTTTACTGAAGGACGGAGTGCCTTTTAAAAGCCGAAGTTTTCTTTTCAACAAAGCCGGAGTTCAAAAGCCAGAGTTCTTTTTCATTATGGGAAAATCGAACTGATTCTTTATCAAGGAAAAACCGACTTGATTTTATTAAGGGAAAACTGAACTTCTTTTAAGTATGCGGTCAACAAAAATTCTTCTTTAATCATTGATCAGAATAAACAACACACATACCATAACATATACTCATCAAGAATCAGATATACTTACAATGAAACATGCATATACTTGCATTAAATCATGATCTTAAAAGCAGGGGGAAGGTTGTACACTTGCCTGAGAGTTGATCGTCTAAAATTTACCGTTTTGAAGCTTTCCCTTTACTCTCTTCCTTCTGCTTGCCTGTGCATCAACCAGTGCCGGGTTTATATAGAGGAGAGGTTTGGTGGAGTAAGTGGGGTAAGTTACTTACTCTGGTACATGTAGATTTTCCACAAAACAGTGAGACGAAACGGATTTTTTTTATTCCATTAACGACCTCCCGGAACCAATGCCAAGATTTTGGTGGTCCGGTCCGGGCCGATTGTGTCATCAAAATTACAGGATCATAGATGTCATCTAGGTTTCATACATATTAGTCGTTAACATAACATAAAGCGGAATCTAATATTCGGAGAAAATATTCATATTCATTTTTATAAAGCTCATTCCTTAGTATATATTGTCATAAACATCAACTCACAAAAGTTTATTGATTCTAACACATCATTACATAATTTACTTCCTCGTGACGGTTGTCCAAAAAGCTTACTTCTACACCCTTACAATTCCTTCAAATCTAGTCACTCCGTCTCGTCAAGCAAGAGTTCTAGGCTTCCATCTGAGGGTGAAAAAATAAAAAACAGTGAGCTGGAGCTCAACAAGGTACATGCAAATTTTTCACAAAATATTTATACTGTCAACAGTTACAGATACACATATCAAATATCATTTAACCACAATCATGCATGGATGGAAATGACATAGCATAAATATCATAAAATGGCGATCGGATAAAAGCAAATCAGAAAGCTAGAGAAGATTTGAACGTGTAATAGGACTGGTCACACTTAGCTTCTTTTTACTTAACTGAAGGAGGGCTTTAATTGAGGATAGATTGTGCACATCTCCTCACAATCACGGTATTATCTCATTTTATAAAGCCCCGAGGACAGCCCCCAATTCCTCCTTGTACAAAGCCTCGAGAACGGCTCACACTTTCTCCTTGTACAAAGCCCCGAGGACGGCTCTCACTTCCTCCTTGTACAAAGCCCCGAGGATGGCTCACACTTCCTCCTTGTACAAAACCCTGAGGACGGCCCACACTTACGTTATCCTCGATTATCACCAGAAGGTTCTAAGGCATTGCTAGAGTTCCTTGGCTCCCAAAGGTTAAGATCTGAACTTATTTATCTTATCATAAAATTGGTTTTTTTTCTCAGAAGTCGGAGTTCTTTTTCTTTCTCAAAAGTCAGAGTTCATTTTCAATACAAGGCCGGAGCTCATTTTTTTTTATACAAAGCCGGGGTTCTTTTTCCAACAAAAGGACGGAGTGCTTTTTCTCAAAGGACGGAGTGCTTTTTCTCAAAAGTCGAAGCTCATTAAAAGCCGGATTTCATATTCCTCAAAGGACGGAGTTCATTAAAAGTTGGAGTTCATTTTTCTCAAAGGACGAAATTCTTTTTCTCAAAGGACGGAGTTTATTTTCTCAAAAGTCAGAGTTTATTTTCTTAAAAGTCGGTGTTCATTCAAAAGCCAAAGTTCTTTTTAATAGAGGACGGAGCTCTTTTTAATAGAAGCCGGAGCTCTTTTTCTCAAAAGTCGGAGTAATTTTAAAAGCCAAAGTTCATAAATTCGAAGTACTTTTTACTGAAAGTCGGAGTATTTTTTAAAGTCAAAGTTTATAAATTTGGAGTACTTTTTATTGAAGGACGGAGTACTTTTAAAAGCCAAAATTCATAAATTCGGAGTACTTTTTACTGAAAGTCGGAGTACTTTTAGAAGTTAAAGTTCATAAATCCGGAGTACTTTTAAAAGTCGAAGTTCATAAATTCGGAATACTTTTTACTGAAAGTCGGAGTGCTTTTTACTGAAGGACGGAGTACTTTTTCATTTTTGAAAAAATTGAACTGATTCTTTATCAAGAAAAAATCGAACTTGATTTTATTAAGGGAAAACTGAACTTCTTTTAAACATGCGGTTAACAGAGATTCTTCTTTAATCATTGATCAGAACAGATATCGTACATACCATAGCATATACTCATCAAGAATCAGATATACTTGCGATGAAACATGCATATATTTACATTAAATCATGATCTTAAAAGTAGGGGGGAAGGGTGTACACTTGCCTGATTATCGTTCGCCCACCCTTACAGACTGAAAGATTTCTCTCCTTATCTACTCCTTACTGTTCTTCTTGCTGATTGCTCCTGCCAGCTTTCTTGATCGAAGTTGGGTATATATAGAGGAGGGGTTAGCTGAGGTAAGTGGGGTAAGTCTCCTGTTTCGGTATCTCTTTTCAGATGGTAGGTGGGAGTAAGTAGGTTTGGTGGGGATAAGTAGGTTAAGTTACCACTTTGGTACTTCTTTTCAGATGGTCAACGGGGTGGTTCATTTACTCTATTTAGTTGGAACCTAGTTGGATTTCAACCATCCAAAGTTTGTCTTTAGTTTGCCTTGAATTCGGCAGCCAATTTATAGATTCGTCCGGATAATTTTTCCACTTAAAGTCGGTCAACATAATACCATCAAATCCGGTCAACTTCTTTAAATCCGGTCAACATCTCCAATTCCGGTCAACTTCTTATTATTCACTTCGTCCATCACTTTCTCATTAACTTCGGATTTCTTCTCCTTGCACCCACAATTCTGCTCCGGCCTCACCAACACACAAAGCCACTCTGGCCTTCAAGGCCACTTCGGCCTCACTTCACACAATGCACTCCGATCTTCAAATTCAGGAGGCAAATTCCGATTTTAAAACATACTCTAAGGCCGTTTTGGAACTTCACCTCAAGGCCGGTTTGGATTTTCTTATTACATTTTTCGGTCAACCGGCGTTGACTGGATAACCTTTAATTTTTCTCGATCCTTTGATTATCTTGACTCGATGACTGGGATTTTCTATATTTTAGAATTTGGGTCGTTACAATTGCGCTAGTTATGTGTATTTTATGCCAAATCCCAACTATATATTAATTTATTTTTTATCATTTTACTTTATGTAAATATGATTTTAAGTATTAATATATATGATATCCACTAAAGGTGTAAAAAAGCTTGAAATAAATATCTATTTTAAAATTTTTACTTCATGATTAGAGAAATTTTTTACATAAGATAAAATAGTAATAAACTAAAAAGAAAGTTAAAAACACAATTTAAAATTATAAAGTGAATAATAAATTAAAAAATAAAAAAATTTACACATAATTTTAAACAAAAAGACATTATATAATAACGTACTGAAATTAAATTTTTAAAAAAAATTCTCACCAAATAATTACATTAATAGGAATGGCAATTTTGGTTCACCCCATGGTTCACCGTGCCACCCCGACTCAATCAATGCAGAGAAGATCCAAATTAACCAGTTTTAGAATGATTTTTAGAGAAACCCAAAATAAATTTTTTTTTTATTTATTTTGTGACAGTTTTAGTAGCTATTCAACCTCTTTGGAAGATTGGCTCAAACCAACCCTAAAAATAGACCCGAACCTGTCCCATATATGATACTTTGATATTGTCCGTAAACATATTCCAAATTTATTATAAATATAATAGTTTTTGTTATATCAAATGACCATAAAATCTAAATAATATCTAAAATCTAAATCAATATTACAGATTATTTTAAATATTTAAAATTTTAATTAGATATCTTTTGGATAATTGGACAAAAATTGGATAATATTTTAGGGATAGAGCAAAAATTGGAGACCATGGAAAGAACCCTACCACATGGCATTCAATGAGTTCGTGTAGTTGAAGACAATCGGAGACCCACTCCTATACAATTAATCACATAATTATATTTTATATTTTTATAATTAATAATATATTCATTTATTTATTTAAGTATACATTAAATTTCATTAAATATTTAGTTGCTTGTCCCATCCCATAAAGTTTTGCGCTTGAAAACACCCATCGAATGGAGACTGAAATCCTCTAATTAATAAGTAGGATCTCACTCATTTATTTTATAAATATGAAACAATACATCCTATAATATAACTTTAGTAAAGAGATGATTACATTGTTATATTGAATGCCCCTATATAAAGTTTCATAAACGGCATGATTGATGAATTTTTAAATCAAACTTATATCCATTCAATATGTTGTCGACTTTAAAAAAGATATATAAACTTTCAATAGCTAAAACTGTCTCATATAATTTTATCATTGAAAAGAAGTCTTGAATAGAGAATAAAGTATTCTTACTTATAAGTAGGATACCATATTTTTTATTCAATAAATGTGAAATAATTTACCATATAATATAACTCTCTATAAAAGAAGTAGTCATATTGCTCTATATTTATAGGCGCTGCTACAGATTTACATAGACGATGTCATTATTGAGTATTAAAGCAGGGCCAGTTCTCATCTGATATATTATTCACTTTAGAGACCATGCGAAATATATCCCGTTAATAGCCACTTTGTGTCCATGTTTGCCATTAAAAAAGCATCTCGGAG
The DNA here is from genome assembly GCA_028571085.2 of Nepenthes alata. Lineage (NCBI taxonomy): Eukaryota > Viridiplantae > Streptophyta > Magnoliopsida > Caryophyllales > Nepenthaceae > Nepenthes > Nepenthes alata. The sequence goes on along the minus strand of JAOVVI020017293.1, from coordinate 3,649 downwards.
GAAGAAGAAAAATTTTACTGCTTATAAGTAAGATGATACTTCATCAATCCACTAATGTTAGACAACCAACCCCATAAAAATATAACCTGTAATAAAGACTGATATGCTGCTATATTGAAAATGTCAGCATAAATGTTTACCAACAGTATCACTGTTAAGTTTTAATATTGAGTGTAATACTCAAATTTTTATTTAATTTAATTAAGATATATTTATTATTTTAGATAATTTAAATATATTAAAAATTAATTAAATATTATAAAATTTAAAAAATATTCGAATCAATTAATTATCACCTGAGGCACACTGGCCTGTGTCCATTTGGATTATTGTCTTCTTTGAAAAATGTGTGAGACATATCCGATCGTTAACCTCGTCCAGCATAATTTTATCTTTAAACAGATGCCTACCCATTTTATATATTTAATAAATAAATAAATAAATATTATAATTCTCTTAGTATTCTTCAATCACAAGGGGCAATAACGTGAGCTTGTTGGTGTCGGTGGAGAACTCGTCCCATTCATTTTGTTTCGGTCTTGCTCTCCCCAACAAAAACCGGCCACGTATATATTTATAAGTTAAACTAATTTTATTAAATATGATGTAATAAATTAATTTTTTATTTATTTGATTGAAATTAATATCATTTTTTTAAAAAAATGAGTGTTATTAGAGTTAAATATTCAAAATTCTTATATTTGACATGGGAAATCAAACTTCATAAGTATGATATTATTTCATTAATAAAGTTTAATCAATTTTATAGTAACGGCAAATCAATAACAAAGGTCCCGATTAAATCATAAATTAGTTCTTAAAATTTAAAATGATAATTATAAGTCTAATTATAATTATATTATCTTATGTAATATAATATTAAAACTTAATTTCTAAAATTTAATTCATCAAAATTAAAAATAATTTAGAATACCACTTTATAATTTTATGGTTAGAGTTTAAAATTATAATTTAAAATTAATAATTATTTTCAACTAGGTGCAATGTAAAATCAGTTCAGACAAGACCAAATGGATAAAATATTTTTAGTTAAAATAGGTATAATTTTTTATTTTATTAATTTATTTAAAAAAAAAGCATAAAAATATTATCTTATAATACTAAATTAATTTTTAAATAAAAAGTATTGGTTAAATATAAAATTTATTTTGACAATATTATTTAAAAATTTATATTTAAAAAACTCATAGCATTATTTATTCATTATCCGGATCCAATCGAACTAGATTATATTAACTACTAGCTATTTTGATTAAAAAATATATAAAAATAAATTTTATATTAAAAAATCTCCTAAAAAGGAAAAAAAGTAATATTTATTTAATTGTATTTTCTAATTTATTTTCATGCATATGTCAAAATTTTAGTCATATTTGAATTTATTTTTCTCTCGTGGTCTTTATTTTTTATATAATCTAATAAAATTTTAATTTTATCCCAAATGAACATTAAATTTATAATCTCATGCAAATTTTAAATTTCTAATTTAAATAGACAGCAAAATTAGATAAAATAATATAAATCGATTATATTAAAAAATAAGAAAAAAATTAAATATTTTACCGATCACCGTCTCGCTGCACGTTTTCCGTTGATTTCAGATGCAGCGCCGTCCGTTGACCAAGCTTGGTTTGCCATGTGACAGGTTGCTTATGTAATTTGCGGGAAATTATTATCACAATTAATAAATATAATTTAAAATATTGTAATTAAATTAAATTTTGATTGTTATTATATATCTTAGCTTATATACCTTATATAATTATATTAATGAGTTTATATATTTGAAATATAATTATAAATTAATAAAGCATAGACTAAGATTTTTATTATAAACAAAAAGAGGTCTTAATCAAACTATCAAAATGATTACATATTAAATTAATTGAAAAATAATAATTTTCTTTTCCTTTTTTACATAAACTATTGATAAAATAATTATAGAATAGGAATATTAATATATTTTTATTTATTTTATCTAAATAAATAATAATAATAATATTATTTGTATTACCTAAATTATTTTTATTTTTTATTCTTATTATTGCTTTAAATATTTATTAGACTTAAATATTATAAAAAATAAATTAAAAAAGGTATTATATCTGATTTTTTATATATTTTAATCTCTGCCATTAAATTTTTATTTAATAATAAAATTTAAAATATATTTGAAAGCTGTATTTTGTGTAATATGACAATAATTTGACCTAATTAAAAATCAAATTCAATCCCATTTTTTAAAAATTATTTGCCACTATATTAAATTAAAATTGAGTTAGGTCCAATAATTTGGGCAAAATTTAAATCACATTTGTTGGTTAAGACAGCAGATAATTTTTTAATGTAAATTTGAGGTCAGTATAAGATGTTTTGTTACGATATTTATAAAATATTAGACTTTATTATCATTTTAATTATTGAGATGATTTAAAAAAATAAATAATAAATAAAATTTTAATATTTTATTTATATTTTATGAATTCATGTTAAGAATAAATCTCATTGAATTGGACTTTAATATGCTCGCATTATTTTATTATTTCATTCCCATTGGCTCAATTATTAACTGAATAAATAATTAAGAAAGGACAGTGTTTAATTTAAAATTATGAAAATATTATTTAGAGAATAAAAATAAATAAAAGAAAGTTCATGTGGAAGTGTAGCTGGCCTTTTAATTACAATAGTCAAACCCTATTTCCTTTGAATTAAAGAAATTCAAGGTGCTTATTACATGAATAATTAAAAAATTAAGGAAAAATATTAGATTGTATTGTATACAATATAATATTTAAGTAATAAAAATTATATTTTCTTAATTTAAATACCAGCCATTAGATATTTTATATCGAATGGCTCGGAGATATTGCACCTGCTATATTTTTTAAAGACGATACTATGATCCTAATTATTAGGTAGGTGACTTTATTGATTGACGATCTATCACTAATTTTTTTATTTATTGGATAATTTTATCATTTTTTAACACATTAAGAAGTAAATTATTGTTACTTTTATTTTAACACTGAAACTAAATATCGTACTATTACTAATATTAGGTTCGAGCTTCTTTAGTTTTGTTAGTTTTTATAAAATATGAATATTTTTTTAACAATTAATACTCATCTTTATTATGATAGTTACAAAATTGTTCAATTTTACGAATGTATAAATACAAATAAAAAATTAATTATTATTTTTTTATAATTGTTTTGAGGAGGGCATTTTTTTTGTCTTTTTTTGGTTGTTTCAATTGACCAATTAGCTGACAACATTAAAAAAAAGCTCATTTGTTTGAACTCTCATTATTATTATTTAGTTTCCAAACTTTAGTGGGTATCTACATCATTACCTTAAGTTTAAGAAAAATATTTGTATATATTATTGTTATTAAATTAGAGAATTGTCATTAATTTTTTGGCTGACTATTATCTCCAGAATTAGGCTAATTGATACAATTTGTTCAATTAATTATTTTTTATGATATTTGTTGCGTACCGGATTTTGGGGTCCGAGCAACACAAAAATGAATGCAAGATGAGTGAGTGAGAGTGAAAGAGAAAAGAGATTTGCACACGGATTTTACGTGGAAACCTTCTCTTTAATGAGGAGGGAAAACCACGAG
>JAOVVI020017292.1:0-10650 GCA_028571085.2 Nepenthes alata | reverse complement strand
ATTCGTCATCCCTATCAAATGGACTTTTCGTCATCGGTTTCGGTCTCACAACAAGATGAAATGAACATCAAAAGGACTAAGCACTCTAACACGTGTTTATTTTCATGTAATTTCCTTCTCTAGATGTGTGAAAACCTGCGGTCCCCGACCTCTTAGGGGGGCTCGTCGTCGGGCAAGAATTAGGTTTTCTAGGGTTGGGCCCTCTTTGGTTTTCCCTTTGGGATACGGGTGATTTGAGTGTCAATCCAAGTTTGAGCAATTGGGGGCATCTGCCCCGACTTGTATCCGTTGTTAGGATACTTAATGAATTACAAGACAAGATTTGTTATGATATATAAAGACCACAAGTGTATGATTCTTGTCGCATAACAATTAGGAGATTCTAATATTGACATACCAATATAACCGTAATGGTTCTCATACGTATGAGTTTTTTATTATTGGAAAAAAAAATCAATTTTGATGTAGTATCACTCGATTTAACTTAAAATGATCAGATTTTATGTGTTTTAACTTTTATTTTGGATTAGATTTGAATAAAAACTCGAGATTTTATGATTGGGGTTACGATTTGCTATGCCACAAATGTCGCGATTTGAAACACATACAATACGGTACAGTGAAGATAAATATGAATATTCCCTCAATCGTGAGCCACTATTTCTTCCCAAATGAATACAAGGAATACACTATAGCTAAACATACAAGTTATATAATAACATTTAATAAAAAAAATTCTTATTAACCATGGAAAAATTACAATATAACATTCGAACAAATTTACTATAAAATGTATAGTTATAAATAACTTTATTCGAGAGCTTTTATAATAACTCGTGTAAATAATGATTAAATATTAACTCTCAACACACTTAATAACTTACAATAGTAAAATTTAATGAAAATACGAGCAGTTAATCGTTAATATTTCCTGTGGTTAAAGCTAAAACAACACATTCAAAATTGGCGAATGATGGAACTCGATTCGAGTCCCCACCGTTTGACAAAAATCTCCGCCTTCTTTTCTATCTTTTTGTTTGATGCCCATTGTGTTTAAAATGCTCCACATTTAACCTAAAAGTCACAAAAGAATTTTTATAGCCTCAACTTACATTTAAATACAATTGGCAAAAAGCTGTATGTATACACCTGTATAGCACCAATGCACCTCAGATGTTGATATTATTGCTTTTGGTGTACGTTGTTGGGGTTCGTCAATAGTATAGATGAATCGAGAGAATGGATTAATAATGACGATACACAGTAGGCAAACAATAATCACAAAATAAAAAGATAAGATGCAAACAATTTTTACGAAGAAACTCTCTTTTGAATAAGACAAAAAATCATGGAATGAAACATCTGAAAAACTCTACTATGTAAAATCGGTTACACAAACTCTAAAAATATAGCACAAGGACTCGACACCCTATATCGGATAGACCTGTGCAACAGTGAAGGTAAGATAAATCTCCTTCTCATTTTTCTCTTTTTTCTCTCTTTTCTTCTATTTTTCTCATTGACGACGCTCTTTGATCTGATTTTACAAAGTAGTGTTTTTTGCTCTTCTAACTTTAAAACGCATTGGCGTGTTTTATAATTATGGGTCATATTTGGGCACTTCTAGACTTGACACCCGGGTGCCCTTCTACATTATCGCTCGATTGCTTCTCGGTCTCGGCACCCAATTGTTCCTCAGATTTGACACCCAATTGCTCCTTGGACTCGGCCCTCTATTGCCCCTTGGTCTCGGCACCCGATTGCTCCTCAGACTCGACACCAGGTCCTCAACATCAGTGCTGAGAGCAAATGCCCTCAACCATCCGCCGGATGCGTGAATATCACAACACTCTGTCTCAATATTGAACCCGTATGTGTTTGGTCAAATCTTTGATTGACATGATTACCAGGTATGGATCCACACGGGAGTGACTAATAACCCAATAGACTTTCCCTCATAACCGCGTGGTACGGTCATCGACATCCCGGCAATACTGCGACAGACTTCAAGCTTCCCCTTCTGTAACACCTTGGTCATCATGTCCAATCCATTTTTCTCGATCCCGACTTTATCGAGTGTTAACAACTCTGAATCAGCAACATTCGCACTCAATGATATCTTACATTAATGTGTTTCAATCTAAAATGAAATGACGAATTATTACAAAGGTGAATTGCACTTTGATTGTCACAAAATAGCACGTATCTCTCCTACTTAAAGCCGAGCTCCCGGACGAACTTTTTCATCCATGGCATCTCCTTGCTCACTTCTGTTACAGTAATAAATTCTACATCGATGGTCCAGAGAGTAACGCACTTCTATAACTTCAATTGATAAGAAATAATTCCCCTCGTAAACATGACTAAATATCCCGAGGTAGACTTTTAAGAGTTAACATCGTCTGCTATGTCTACATCGGTGTACCTAATCATGAGAGGCTTTTCACCTCCAAAATACAAGCACAGTTTGAAAGTTCCTTAGAGATATCTAAGTATCAACTTCACAGCGAACCAATACTCATTTGCGAGATTTGACAAAAATCGACTAACCGTGTCGACAATATGAGCAATGTTCGGTTTCGTACCCACATGGCATACATCAAGATACCCATGGCTGAAGAGTATGGTACACCTCTCATGCCTGCCTTTTTATCATCCGAAGAAAGATATTGTCGATTGCTCAATTTAAAGTAATCCGTCAACGTAGTGCTCACTGGTTTGGACTTCTCTATATTGAAGTATTGGAACACCTTCTCAATATAACTCTCCTGGAATATCCATAACCTCCTTATCTTGCGGTTATGAGATGTTCTAATGTCTAGAATTTGATTTGCCGGTCCTAAATCCTTTATGGTAAAGGACTTCCCGATCTACTACTTCAGTTTGGAGATTCGAGGGACATTAAGCTTGACTATCAGCATATCATCTACATAAAGTAAGAGGGTAACGAATTTATCTTTGGAGAATCTCTATACAAAGATAGAATGGTTTGAGGTGGTCTTCTGATAGTTTTGATCGATTATAACAGACTTGAATTTTTTGTACCATTGTTTGGAACTTGTTTTAGCCCATATAGGCTTTTTCTTAGAAGACATACCAGTCGTTCATTTCCCTCAACTTAGAATCCCTCCGGCTACTCCATATAAATCTCATCCTAAAGGTCATCATGGAGAAATACAGTATGTATATTTAACTGTTCTACTTCTAAGTCGAGGACTGCAGCTAATCTAAGTACAACCCAGATTGATGATATCTTTACAATCGGGGTGAAGATCTCATTGAAGTCAATGCCATTGTTCTCATCAGCCTTCAAATGACAGACCTATTTATTCTTTAGTACTCGCTCTCTCTTCGGTAACATTGTTAGCTCGAACGTATGATTCTCTTGCAGCGATTTCATCTTATCTTGTATGGCTTCCATCCACTCCGTTTGGTGCTCATCCTTCATAGCTTATTAAAAGCTTCCGGGCTCCCCTCCATCGGTAAGCAAACCCTAAAAATAGAGTATAAGAGCTCGACATATTGTATCGGATGGACCGAAGTAATAGTGAGGACAAGATGAATCTCCTTCTTCTCAGTTTTCGCACTTTTCTTCTCTTTCTCTCACTGACGGCGCTCTCTGGTTTGATTTTATAAAGTAATATTTTTTGCTCTTTTAACCCCGAAATGCATTGGCGCATTTTATAATGGTGGGTTATGTTTGGGCACTTCTAAACTTGACATCCAGGTACCCTTTGGCATTACCACTCGATCGTTCCTCGGTCTCGACACCCTGTTACTCTTCGGACTCAGCACCCGGTTGCTCCTTAGTCTCAACATCCGGTCGCTCATCGGACTCGGCACTCGACTGCTCCTTAGCATCTGTGCTGGGTGCTTGAGCACGAATGCCCTCGGCTACTTGCTGCGAGAGCGAACACCACAACACTCTATCTCAATATTGAGCCCATGTATGCTTGGTTGAACCTCCAAATAGCTTGACTACCATGTATGAATTCACACAGGAGTTACTCATAATCCAACATATGTGTGTCCCTTAAAGTGCCTAGCATTGCAGAGCATACATGAGCACCCATTTCTATGTCTATTATGCACCAATCTCTTGCGCTACCACTATTCTTTGCTTGAGTAAATTCAAGCATAACTTAAAGCATAACCGTAAATCCAATCAGAAGTATCTATATAATTATGATGAACCTAAATTTTCTAGCCAAACCTCGATTCTTCGCGACTTTGTCAATTATGCGCTCATAATTGAGCCCCACATCTAGAAGACAGCTATCCCACGTACCCTTAGCCCACATCGTCTTCTCCTCCACAAATTTCCCTCCTTTGCCTCTCATTCCCACAAGCTGCCCCACATTATTTTGGCTATGGAACGACAACTACTTAAATTTTTGTGTAGCCCACTGTATTGTATAAGTTCTTTAGCAAAATCGTGGCTATAAAATCTAAGACAAGCTCGCTTAAGATGAAGCCGATTATGGTGAGAATTTACACTCAAATCTATTCGTTGGGAGTTGACATTTGAGCAATGTTCCATCCCGTACGTCAAATGCAGTAATTCTTCTCTATATTGTATATATTTTATTTGGTAAAATGATTTTCGTATCGTGTTATTTCTTAAGTTAGTGTCATTACAGAATTTAAGACAAGCTTGTTCGGAATAAAACAGGCCATGATGAAAATTTACACTCAAATCTATGCGTTGGAAGTTGGCATTTGACGAGTGTCCCAACCCCTATGTCAAATGTCGCCGTTCTTCTTTTTCCCGTTGGATCGCACATCCAACATTGGTTTTTTCTTTTAAAAAACTTTGCATTGTGGATCGTAAAATGAATGTTATTGTTCTCATTTTCACGTTCGAGTCGCATTGAAGGGTGTTTCTGTTCAGAAAATGGGATTGTGACATTTGAGCTGATATTCCAATAAATATGTTCTTATCTTTGTATTTGAATTGATATTTGAACCGTCATATCTTAATGTCATCGGGCTATTTTTGTTCTAACATATTCTAGGCCTTATATTTTTGCCTCCACTATATACATTTAGCTTCTCTCTTTACTTAATGACTCTTCTAAATTTATTGAGTCAAGAAGTATGAGACTTTGAGAGAGAGGACATTATTTATGGAAAAATGATATTTGATTGGGTGATTCAAGGCTTTGTGTGTTTTGATTGGAAAATCTAAAAATCCTTTAAAAAAATTTAAACTTTTAGATTTGTATAAAATAAAGTTTTAATTTTATTAAAGATTTATAGGTAAGTTAGTAATATTTACGAGAAGATCAAATTATTGTTATTTTAAATAAATTTAAAGAATTCTTTAATAGAGATTACTATATAATAATAATTTGGGCTGTTTTATTAATAACTTTTAGTTATGATATTAATAATCATTTATTTTTTTACACATTGAATATCTATGTATTTTATACATCTGTAATATTACAGAATCTAAACTGTAATTAATTATCGAGCAGTGATTTTTTTTTATTTCTTTTTATTTAAGCAATATAGATAGAAAATGTGGGGAAAGAGGCTAGAAAATGAAGGGCATACCCCAATAGCTTATCATATTATCCTAAATTTTTAATAAAGTAGAAATAATTTATATTATTTAATTATTTTATTTATAAGTATAAATATTATGGCATTATTTTTTATTTAAATTTGTTGGGTACGGTTTAAATATGGTCTACTTGACCCAACTAAAAACTAGGATTCAGAGGTCAACAATTCAAAGGCGGGAACCAAGGACTAAGTCGACCGACTGAGTGACAAGGAGTATGAAAGATTGAGACAGTTATTAACCCAAAAAAATTAATTAATAAGGATACTAAATCTTGACGAATCATTACAAATAATTGAGAGATGTTAAACCATGCGTAAATGAGTAATAATGACCTAATAAATACCAGATATTTATAATTGGATGGTTATTAAATCAATATAAATTACAGTTACACAATTATTATAATATCTGATAATTAATGCAGTATGATATTTTCAATTATATGTGCCAATTTTGCTTAAACCTGCTGACTAGAGCCTATACAATAAATACATATCTTTAATTTGGAATAGGGGTATGACATTCTCTGACATATAAATAATACTGCAAGTATAATTAGATGGAGCACAGCCCTTCAAACTCATACAAAGCTTTGCACTTATAACGTTCCCTTTTTCTTTTCGTATCTTTCGATTTTCTCAGAAAGATATTAATTTGAGCGTTGAGAGATATATTTAGAAGTGAGTCTTGTATACTTCTAATCTCTTATTAAGTTATTGTGATAAGTAGGATTAAGATTTATAATTACGAACGCTAGTCCCACTGTCTCTCGAATTAATCAAAGGCTTCACTCGACTGTCTAATTTATATGATAACTTGATTCCTAGGTATGCATTAATTATTTTCTTAATATGTAAACACTTTCATATATTAATTTAATTTTTTATTTACATATTATTTTTAAAATATAGTAAAAACCGAATGAATATATTAATAAGATAAAAAATAATTTGCATTAACTGCTAAATAATAAAATAATAATGATTGATAATTCACAAATCAACTATATTTTATACTGGGCCCACAACCACAAAGATATCGAGTGAAAGCGGCAGCTGTTTGATTATAGAGACAGTGTCAGCTTCCGTAAATAACGCGAAAAACAAGGGGCCTTAATTAACATAACCTTCAAGGCAATCGTATGCATGATGAAGTCCCTCTGGGCCCACGTTCTTCGTCTCTCTCCCGTTTCTCTTCCTGTCATCTGTCTTCGTGCTCTGGTTCAGTGCAGCCTCTCGCGTTATCTCTTCCTCCGTCCTGGACACGAGAACTGAGGCAACCATAGATCTGAGCTCGAAAAAATTCTAAGCTTGAGGGACGATCCGGTGAGCGCTTTTGTAGGTTGACTCACAGCGCCTTGTCCTTAGCTCTGTCATTTTGTTTTGTGGTCTTCAATTGGAATTCACCGTGATTTCCTGTTGAGGAAGTAGGTTTTGTTCGAAATGCAGAGAGATCCAGCTTGTTTCCGAGTTAGTTGATGCTGTTTTGCTTATGATTTATTATCACATTGTGTTATAGATTTATGTACATTCTGGGTTTTAGTTCCCCACTATAATTTAAACTCTCTTGAGAAATGAAATGCGGATGAATTTTTTTGTTAAGAATTTGTGCGAAGTTTTGGTTTCGTTTATCCTTTCCTGTTGAAGTAGAATTTGAAGTGTGAACACAAGTGATTATCAGAAAGATGTTCTTAATGATGGTGATTCAGATTAGGATTTTTAATTCGCGACTGTTGGGTGAAATTCGTGGAGATTAGTTTTCTGCTCAGTGAACTGAGACTGTGGTGCCGTTTGCATTTAAAATGGTATAGACTGATTGTGATTTGTGTGGTTCTGACTGTTTCAATGCTGTCAGTGTCCGTTATCTGAATTTGAAGTTTCATTGATGCACTCACCAAACATTACAGAAAATGGGGCTAATTGCGTTAAAACATTGCTGTTGTCTATGGTCTTTAGCTGATCTGTACTAGTATGTTATTTACAACCTGGAATCGTATGCCCTTGTGTTTCTTTCTCACATAATGAAATGAAGTTTACATTCAATGATTAGCAATGTGGATGTAAAAATTTCATGCAACTAAAACCATCATTGGAATCGATGATTTCTTGTGTTATTTCACAATCATAATGTGAAAATAATTATAAATAATATACCTGAATCCGTGCTAATATTCTTTTCTCAAGGAACAAGAGGTTGATTTTTCTATGTTTACCTTTGTTACCTTTTCAATGATGAGAGTGCCCAGAAAAATATAATAGTTTAATGCAATTCTCTGTCCTAAAACTGAATGGGAAAAGTACTGAGAGTCTACCCACCAATTGCCAATTCCCCTTTAATTAAGTCAGTGAAAACTGCCTGGGCAATCATTTTAGTGATGCAATAATCTTTTATTTGTAGGGTAAAGAAAAGACTGATTCTTTCATTACATAAATAGCCTTTATTCCATCAAATATCTGGTGCATCTGGGAACAACTTCTGTAATATTAATAGATTTTAACTTTTAACCTTTTTAAAAAATTACTAAATATGTGTCTTATCACGTCGGACAATTCTAACAATGGGGCTAAAAAAAATTGTAATGTACTTGTTATTTCATTCATTTTCAATTTGTTTAATGGCTGTGATTGTGTATAACTTGTGTCCTTAGGTTTTAGTTAGATTTCAACAGAGATATATTAACAGTTATATTCATTCAGTGATATGTTCTTGTTGATGGGTGACCATTATCTCCATGGAGGACTTTTTTTTGAATTGATGGCTTGTTTTTGTGCCTAGGTAGCAAGTATTACTTGTTTGTATGCTCTGGTTTTTTAGGAGGAGAAAATTGAGAAGGTCTGTTGAATTGCAGCTCAGGTATACGTTTTTTAGTGGACGGTGGTGATGGACGTAGGGAATCCTCTTGCAGGGGAAACTACTTGTGGTTCTCTGCTGCAGCAGTTGCAGGCAACTCACTAAACCTTTTACTTTATAGTTCTTACTGAGTTTATTCATGGCACTGTTGATGTAGGCTGCGTGCATTAGGAGGAATAATGTTGAGTGCTGATATAAACATTCTTTGATTAATAAGACCAAACTAAGCATTTTTCCACTAAATAGGGTTTGCTACATGGTTCTTGGTCTCCATCAGCTCTGTTATGGGTCATGCCCTCTATTAAATTCAAATGAATAAGATCATGCGTAATGGTTTCCTTCAAACTCTTCACTGGTCTTATACTGCCACGTTTATAACGTGCATGTCTAAATTCTTACTTCTCCTACAAAAAAAAAAAAAAAAAAAAATTTTTTTTGTGAACTATGCTTTACATGACCAAACCATCTCACATTTTTCATGGGTGCCACCTTGACTCTTATATAGTTTCGTATGATCATATATCCATAATAACATCTTCATCTCCAATAATGCCATTTTTTGCACTTTTTTGTATCTAGTTGCCAATGCTCCACTCCTTGCAGTGTGGATGGCTTACTCGCCACCTTTAAGGTTTTGCCTGTAAGTTTAAATGGTATACTCATATCTTACCAGGCTTCCGAACCACATCTCCTCGTCACTTACCCTGCTTTCATATGGTGAATAAAGGTCTTATTAGTTGCCTATCTTTCCATGCCATTTGTTTAGGATATTCGAAATAGTTCTTTGTTGGAAGGCTGTCAGTCCCTACCATCATCACCTCACATTGTGTTACAAAATTTACAACATTTCATATGTATACCCTTTTTTATACTATTTCTCAATCCTTTAGTTGCCAAAGTCTCACTCCAAACTTTCGACTTAGCTTTAACACCTTCTGTTGTCTCATCCACTAAAAGTAAGTCGTCCATAAAAGAACATGTATCAAGGTGCATCATATTCAATGTGTTTGGTCAATTCGTCTATAACCAAGGGAATAGAAAGTCCTTATAGCTATTCCCTAGTGGAAGGCAATCGTAATTGGAAAAAATAGTCTCTCCTGCACGGGTTCTTACACAAGTCATTGATCTAATATGTATATTTTATGACTTGGTTGCATCCAAGGAAAATTCCTTTTTCTGCAAAACTTTCAATAATAAATGTCATGGTACTCTTTTGTATACTTATTCTTGACTGTAAGCACATATGAAGGTCAATCTTTCTTTCCTTAAATTGCTCTGTCAAGTGCCTTAACAAATAGATAGCTTCCATGATAGATCTTCCTTACATGAACCCAAATCAATTCTAGTACATTTCTATCTTGCCTTGGCCTCCTTTGGAGCACCCTTTTCCATAATTTTGTCAAATAGCTCTTTACTCAACGTCTGCAATTGGCACAATTTTGTATGTCCCCATTCTTATTGTGTATGAGCATTATTTTTCTGCTCATTTTACATATTCTGTTTCTTAGGATTTGCTGAATAATCAATTTAACCACGAAATTCCTTCCTCCTAGATACATTTCCAATCCTTGGTAGGACACTATCTGGTCCAATTGTTACCCATATCTTCTTCCGTGGTGCACTTCACTTGGTTTATGCCTTCTGCTTTCCTATCTCTTTCTTGGCTATTCTAAACACATCCTTTGCTTTCTCCTTTGTGTTAAATCGCTTATACAAGCCTTTATACGCTTTCAATTTCACCTGAATCACAAATTTCTTTGCAGATTTTTTGCACATTTGTACCTCTTCAAATTGTCATTGTTTCAATTGCATTGTATTTTCAAAATGAAAGGATCATTCAATAGTTCAGTATCTTCTATCTAATGAGATTATGGTTGTCATCCTTTTAAGTTCTACCATTTAGTACTTGGTTATGTTACCTGCTTTTCTTCCATTTCTTAAGGTGATATCCAAAACTAACAAATGATTTTGTTGAGTCAAGCTTTTCCATTGAATGGTCTTACAGTCTTTACAATACAAAGGAGCACAATAGAAACAAATAAGAGTACTTTGGTCGGTCAGTAGATATAGTTGTCAATCAGTTTTGCATGCGTGAGTGGTTTAGATAATATAGTCAATCGGAGTTTTGGATGAGGTACTCTTGTACATAATCTAATGTGTCTCCTTTCTCTTGAAGAGTGTTGCCACTATAAGATCAGAAGGAAAACCAACTCCAAAGTATCCTTTCA
>JAOVVI020017291.1:0-10650 GCA_028571085.2 Nepenthes alata | reverse complement strand
CCTTTGCTTACAAGAGGGTACTTCCACGCCAAAAACTCCCTGTGTCTTCTCGGTCTCTATTTTTATCTTGCGTATCCGAGAGCTTTGCTCTGTTGCTGTCCACTCGGTCACCGTGACTTCCGCGAGTTTTGCGCCAACACAATTTGTTGGAATCTTGAAGGTCTCATGTGATTGATCCTGGAATATGTGGATTATAATTTATTGTGATTTGTTCTGTTCAGAAGTCTTGTCTTCTACCAATAAGCTATCTAGTTTCTTTTTAACCTTGATGATCACATTCTCGTTTTCTACTAGATTTATCTATTTCCAGTTGGTTTCCATGAATACCAGTGGTAATATTAGTCAGTCCACTGTCGCCACGTCTATGCAGGGATCATTTCTTTTTACTCCATTATATTGTTTCTGTAGTTACTACCAAATGGAAACCCAGTTCTTTAGTGCTGAAGGGATAAAGGTTTGTTTATTGGTAGATACTATGAACATGAAGTGGTGGCTACTATCCTCACCACAGCTACGTAAATTAGACCTGCCTTGCGTTGCTTGTTGCAGGTAAGCCCCTCCTTCTACAGAAGCCACATAGGCATTAGGCAATCAAGGGGGAAAATGGATGAAATTACATGGTGTTATTTTCTTCATTGGCCATAAGGCATGGGGTAATTATGCTTCTATAGCAGACTTATACATCAGAATTGATTGTAGGCAGAGTTTGAATTAGACTCCTAGTCTGGTGAACGCTAGATGGTTAGGCAAGTCATCTTTTTATGATGAACGGGTTAGGTAAGCTGTTCATAAGAATGGACATGGATAAAATTTCTGGTAAGCTGTTTATAAGATGGAGCTTATAAACAGCATGTTTATAAGCTGTGTTGTTTCTGGAAAACAACACTATGCATAATTCAAAGTATGAAGATAAGAGCTATTCTTTCTTTACTGTAATTCTTGTGAAGCTGCACTGCAGATCATCGTGGTATTCCACGGTAGAACTCAAGAAATTTCTGAAACGTTTTCTTTATGTGCTTGATTATGCCTTGTAATTTTCATAAGATATTGGACCTTTTCAGCTTTATGCGGTACTTTGTTGTGAATGTGATGATCCTTGATCATAATTTCCCGTATGAATACTGCATCCACCACATAACTTGTGATTAATAGTAACCATCAATGTTGTGTTGAGACCTAATTTTATCTTCATATAATTCTTCATGTGATAGGCATGAAAATTCAAAAGCATTGTGGGCTACCGAATGCTGCTGACTTGACCTGTAACTCGTCCTTTTTCTGTGGGGAAAATAGAAAATACTTCACTACCTATCCGAAAGACATAAGAACTTACCTTATCATAAATCATGTTGATTGCATATCCTTCTTTGTTGTCAGTAATTGTTTCTTTGAAATGATGTAGGAACTCAATGCTGACTGGCAAAGGGCCGCTGCAGGGTTACTTGTTTCAATAGGTTCACATTTACCTGATCTAGTAAGTTTATGGATTTGGCTACTAACAGCTTCTGTCAATTTGGTATTCTCTCATTGATAATGAAGTAATTACTTTGTATGGTGTGTTGAGTGAAGTAGGTCAAACATGAGAAAATTATCTTCATTAATGGAGCTAATTTTTGGATGTAGGATGGCAGTTTTTTTTAATCGTTTTGTGCATCTTTGTTAATTATCGATTCTCTACCCATGGGCATCTCTTTATTTTTTATATTGTTTAGTGGGTGATTAGGGGAAATTACTTCTTAATAGGATGAGATGAAAGAATTTTTCTTTCTCCCTTTTGTCGCTTGAGGTTTGAAAATGTTTGCCATTGGCATGAGAAGAAAAATTGGCAATGCTTACCTAAATAACATTTGTAAAATGGCAGTATTTGAAAACTAGAGGTCTGAGACCTTGAACTAAAAGTCAAAAAGAGGATAATGACTTTCTTCTTCTTCCTTCTACTCGTTGTTGTAAAGGAGGAATAACATTTGGAGTTGCAGCCTTTTCCATTGTGATGAGGAAAGGTGGGGGCACTGGGGGTTTAAAGACAGGATAGCACTGCTCCATCATCACAGTACTCTGCCTTGGATGCTCACTTGTTGTAAATAAATTACACTATCATTCCCAGTCCTGCTCAAAATACAGAGAATCCAATGTGTTGCTTTATACCAAGTTACTGACAGTTGTAATATTTCCGCAGCTATAAAAAAGTGCACCACCAAAAACAGCGAAGCCCTAAATGAGACTAAACCTAATCATGATTTGCCAACACAGTAATCAATGAACAAATTCAACCATTTGCCGCATGTAGCGTTCTATTATTTACTGCACTGTGTGCTATTGGCATCTAAATATCTACATGATTAATGCTAACACTGAGGTAATGTAGAATTGTTCTCATCCTATATCTTTAGAATATGCCTCTCTCTTCCTTTTAGACGTGTAATTGTAGGAAAAATAGAATTTGCAGCCTTTAGCTTCAATTTTTGGCATGTCACAAATTTGAACTTGCCAATTTCTGTGGTGTAATTTGAGCTGGAGTTCATAAAATTGAATTCTCACTGCAAGTCTTGTCTACATAGATGTAGTATCTGGAAGCGTAGTGCTTCATTAAGTCTTCATCCCCACATTGCCATCGCCCCCCATCACCCAAGACCATTCATCTAACACTCACCGTTTCATCTTGCCTTACTGCGGGGACACCCAGATTTCAAATGTTGGTTACTTACCATACAGAACTGCCTGTTTATTTGTCTCTCTCTGTCTCTCTTGTCATCATCCTTGTCTAATTTGGCTCAATAGGTTTTAATTGGCAAGTGCATTAGGTGCAGTTTGTCCTGCTTTCAGTAGGTCAGTCATTGGAGTAAATTGCGAGTTGACACGTGATTCATTAAAGGTGCTGAATTGTTTCTCCTTCTATTTTGATTGTGATTTATTATGTGTGATCAGAATAATGAGCAGTGATGGCCAGTAATGAAATATATTAGATTAAAATTTACTAATTGTCTCACTGTTAGATCTGGATAACAATAGGCCCAAATGCACTTCTCCAAGTCCTGAAAGAATCATATGAAATTGTGTCTGATTCTCATTGGATTCAGTGGCGCTCTGTGATGACGTACCCAAATGCAGGTGGTAGATAATAACGTGGAAATTTGATGAAGCAAAGGGCTAATGGTCTCCACTTCTGGCTGGGACTTCGATGCAGCTAGCATCTTTAGAATCTACTTTCTGATGGCGCTTCCTGCCTTCTTTGATGCCAATTCTTCTAGTTGCCTTCCTCAGTGTTCAAAAGTTGGCGCTTATGTGTGCCTCTCTTTTGTTGGTCCTCACGCCGGGTCTATCCTTCCTCTCCCCTTCTATCCAACACCCTAGTAGCTTAAACACAGTTGGGGGGTCATTAATGGAGACTCGTGGTGGTGAAGGCAGGGTGGCATTGAGTGTTTCCCCCTTCCACTAATTTGGTGCTGATATGTCCTGTTTGTTCTTGTTCTGTTTTCATCATGGCATGAAGTCTTAGATAGAGGAATGAAGATTATTTTATTCTGGGCAGTGTACTTTTGAGATCAATCTTCATTTTTAACGACAGGTAAGACGGGGAGGGGGAAATTCGTGGGAATCGAAGCCAAGCCATGGTCTGACATGTGGTAACGAACACTCAGGATAATTCAATTTCTGCATTATTTTGAAATATATTGTGTGGGAAATTCAGTTGTTGCTGTTAATCCCAACACAGACGTTCTTACAACCTATAATTAATCCCTATCATTTGAGTTATTCATCTAAAGATATATTGTGGATTCCAAATGTCACATAAAGTAACCTTTATAAATTTCTTCTCTGCTGCTCTCTTTTAAGAACACTTCTTTTACTGCTGAAACTGTAGAATTATGCCTTGAGCTATTAACTTAATCATTCTAATAGTTAAATTAAAAGGATAATGAGCCCTTGTGGGTGGGTTACTTGCATACTGGTTGAACACAGACCTGGCTTTGGCACCAATTGGCTTCTTTCTGCCTAAGTCTGGTCTGTGTTGGTATAGAACCCATTCATGGTATGTGCATGGTTTAATCATTCATGTTATCGTGAGGCAAGTGGTGAACCTGTGTCTAGTACATGCATTTAGATGCAGTTGGCTTTCATGTGAAGAGATGTCCGTCTAAGAGGATAAATTTTGGATTGACTAGTTCCTTGGCAGACCACATTATTACTTGGTTTGCCCCCATCCCATGCTGGTATCCCCTTGGCCAGGATTCAATTAATATCATTTCTATGGGAAAATTGGGGTTTCCAAGTCCATGGTCAAGTACTTATTACTTCTTGGGTTGCAAATAGTAGTTGCTGTCTTATTTAGTTCAGCACACTATAGTTGTTTGGAATCCACAAATCATTCTGACTAATAGTCAAAATTTCTTTATGTATGTTCTCCAGTCATTCAAGAGATGAGCGAAGCTTAGATTAAGGAAGAATATCTTTTTTTTGGGTTTTTGTTATTGGGACTATGTTTCTATTTATTTTTGTTTATAAGAAAATTATACAATTGCCTAATGCAATGTTAGCCACACTCATCAATGATATCAATGAATGTGTTGCTTTGGCTTTACTCATATTGGTGGGGGTATTTCTATGCATGTTTTAGGGGGGAAAAAAAGATTATTTTATTTTGGTAAATACATCTAAAGAACTCCATTCTTTTATCTGTAACATATTATAAGATTAAACAAAATCTCTGTCACTTTGTTTTCTACTTTTTAGAAATTAGTCGTCCTTTCTTTAGTATGTTCGGTATTTCCTGTACCTATTATATTCCTGGATTACTTACAAGTGGTATTTAGGCTCTTAGTTTTGCAACTTTTTGCCGCAGCTTATATAGGTGAATCCATGGGTCATCATTTATTAGTTTTCTAAGGTCCTTGTTTAGCTTAGACCAAGGTATCAAAGTATGTCTGCCTCAAGACAATCTAGTTAGTGACCAGAAATATACAAATAATGTCTAGGATAATAGAAAAAAATAAAAAATATTATAATGTATAACATTAAAGGTGCTAAGAAATCAATTTTTTGACAGTAAACTGGAAATAACTCTTCTAGAAGTAAGATGCAGCAATTTTGTTTTTTCCCCAGATGGTTTCATAGTAAAAGAGTGAGTTGATAGAGGTTGTAGTGGTAATAAGAAAAGAGGCAGATAACCTAGAGAGACATCTCTATAAGTAGTGAAAATTATTTTGTGTCTCCAACATCTGGGGGATGTTCTCAAATCAAGCACAATTGTGAAACAAGTCTCTTGTAAGTATCTTGTATTTGATCATTTAGTGGAACTTGGCACTTTGTTGATATTAAACCTGTTTCCACAGTATCTGAAAATTAATTCAGATTATACCTAGTCCTTGTCCAAAAACTTACTGTTCTCCCAGATCTTGCATGAAATCTTGTTGATACAGATGGATGAGTAGCTAATGAGGACAGATTCAGCTTTAACACTGCAAGTTAAATGCAAGAAAGAGGCCAGAGGTTTTGCTCTCTTTTCTGTAATTATTTAGTTAAAAACCAAGGAAGACAGTAACTCTAGGATCAACCACAAATTGTTTTCTTGACATGGAAATTGTTTCATCTTCAAGAATGTTAGCTGTAACAGCACGGTTCATCACCTTTCTACTGCTCTTGTTTCTATGAAAAGTAGACGAGTGTCTACAGTTCTGATGCAGAGACAAGTTGTTACAGTCACATGTCTCAAAACCCAGCCCCGTCTTAAATAATTATCAACATTAATAATTATCAAATTAACCGTGGTCGTGAACCTCACGTCGATATCTCGACTGATTAAAATAAAATAATATGATATGTACACAGGATTCGAAAAATGCCATGTCGTTATATGGCTCCGACACCATTCTAATCGTGACGCTAGACCTTTCGTAAGGAGTTATGTCTAGTCCAAACAAAATTAGAGTAATAAAGTCAAAATAACTAAATATCACTGCTGTTAAATTGTTGGATGTACTTACATTCCACGCATATACAAACCATTTATATATTGCAAACTACATCCACAAACTCATAACATCTCATGTACATAACCATTGTCTAAATAACATAAAGAAATTAAACTGCTGTCTGGAAACCAATACAACATCAAACCTTTCATAATTTTAATCCTAATTTCTTCAAATAAGCTCTTCCTTTAGTCCAAATCATTCTGTAAGTGCCCAAACCCCTCATTTGAAGGGTTAGTAAAAACATAAAATAGGAGTGAGTCGAGAGCTCAGCAATGCATGTAATTTGCATAATTTACCATATGACTTGCATTAAAATGTGTAGTAAGGAACAATGCATTAGATTCAATTAAGTGCTACGAATTTTCATGACAATATATACACAGCTTATCAAAATTTTCTTTATATGTTCTTATTCAAGTTCATGCTATGAAAATCATGCTTAATTATGCAATTATTAGGGACCAAGGGCTAGTAGGGTCTCATCGACTAAAAGAGCAGATTATCAAAGCTTGGGCTATATTTTTTTCCACACAATCAAATGCTATATGCTATTATTCAAGACCCGTAGATGGGCTTTCATACATATAAACTTATAGACGGGGCCGAATACCGCTTTTTTCTAAAGATGATAGGTTTTAACATCAAATACCACTATAATATATTAAGGCATGTTATAATATATCACCCACTAAACTTATTATAACGGTCTAATTCTTATACTTATGAAAACTTTATCCAATACTTTATAATTCTTATATTTTCTCAATCTAGAAAAAATGTTCTTAATTCTTAACCTATTGTAGAATTTTCCTTCAAAATTTTGCCAATTCTTAACATGCATCATATAAAAATGTGCAAGAACTTAAACATGTAGATTTCTAAAGCATATAAAGGCTACTTTTTGAAATTTACAACAATTTGTACAATTTAATGCAGAAAAATTAGCAACCTTAAAATATTTCATCAGTTTCATTTCTTGAGCAAATATGTAGTGCAATTTTAATAAGTTTTCAGAGCATGCAAAGTATTTTTTTCTACAATTTTGAACATATAGGAACTTTATAAACGAAAATCAAACATAAAAGAGCATAATATTAGAAATACAGGACATGCATGAGAGGTTATTGTAGAAAACATCTGAACACTATAATATACATGAGTTTAGACGTGAATTTCATGCATATTTACAGAAGAATAAGGAGAATTTTACATGCATGTTAAACATAAACATCCTAGTTACGAAATCATGTCATGCATGGGTATTTAAAATAAGAAATACTCAGAGAGTTGAGAAAAGAATATTAACAACGGAAAGAAGGCTTGCAATGCACTTGTCTTAAGTTCAAATTATCAAAACTCTTGCTTGGATTCACTTGAATTGAGCTTCTCTAGTTTCCTTTCCCTCTTCCTCTCTTCTCCTTCTCTCTCTTTTTTGAAAACTCTATAGAAAATGACTAAATTTAGCCGGAGTCTCTATTTATGACAGAGTGGTGCTCGAATGTGTATCAGGTGCCACAGCCAAACTGAGTGAGGCACAAGTGCCGTTCGGGCACACATCAAGTGCTAATCCCACTAGAAAGGGCGCTTGGGCATTTCCTTGGGTGTGTATCGAGCGCAAGTACATTGAAAAGCGCGCTCGAGCTCTCATCCGGCCTCCATTAGGCATGACCTTATTGCCCATCTCACGCATGGGCGCGCATTGGGCGCCGGTTAGGTATCCAGTAATTTGATGTGACCCGGTTTAACTTTAACATTTGATCCAATTTTCTTTTTATTTTGACATCAATTTTAATTATCTCAACTTAATTAATAATAATTATAATAAAATTTGAACTTGAATCTTACATAAGTAGTCAGGCTGCTATGGCCCAACATAAGCACATTACTTTGAATAAACCTAGCAACTAGCCTAGGTCCCATCAGAACAGATGTAAAACCAGTAACAGATTCTCTTCTTTCTTTTTTTTGTTTAACAAATTCCTAATTGATCAATATATAAGAGATTACTAAATAGCAAACCAAAGGCCAGTTAGGCCAACTCTGAACAGAGCCACCTTTGTTGATAAATCAATAATTATCCACTTTCTCTTTTCCTCTCTCCCTCTTGCTTGTTCATATTGTTTTGATGTTCTTGTTTCTTTGTGCTCACTCTCCCATGCTGGAACAGTCATGACCCGGATTATTAACACAAACAATTATCAAGATCATATCTCAAAAATCCGGATCGTGACGTTACATGAAAATTCATTAGTGTCTTTTAAGCAACATTATGTAAATATTCATTCCAGGATGCAGTCAAATGTTTTTTATTTGACCACCGATTTCTTGTACCTACTTAATATAATAACACCAAACTCATCCAATAAGGAGATATTGTCCCATCAATACATCAATATGCATCACCAAAACAACTAATCCCTAGTTATACATCACTGCATTCAGTCTAGAATATAAAAAGGGCTTCTAACATGGCCAATAAACAAAAGCTTCAATAACACTAATGATCATCAACTAGACCATCACCACAGCTTCATCATCATCCATTGTTGGCATTTTGTTCAAAATTGTACTCTTGCGTTTCATGGTGAAAAACCGTTGTTTGCTGCTGATGGAAGAAGGGTTCTCTATACAACTACCACTTCTGAATCTAGAGACTTTTCGGTTTGCATATTGATAGTAAGCTTTGTAACAGTGAGATAATATGCCTACCCATTAGCCCATTGGTGTTTTCACTCATCACAAGACCTCAAAAAAGTACCTGGAAGTAAAAGCCTGAAACCTTTTATTGGGCATAAACATCTTTGCTCTTCCAAAAAGTCATCGATGAATGCAACTGTTCACTCAAATCCTGTATTTATCGCCATCAATTAGTTTCCCCTGTAGCTAGACCTTACACAAATAAATTACTTTTTGTAATTCGTTAATATGCCTACCTACTGGTTGGTGTTTTCTGTCTTCTAGTTCAATTCTATGGAGTCTGTAGAAAAAAGAAAAGTTGAAAGCTATGCTTAATCAACCAACCCGAACTTTTTTCCCAGTTGGTTGTCACTCTGCTTTTCCATATTTGGTGCCAGATTTTTTTTCTTTCACTTGTGTTTATGGAATTCTTTCTACTGCTCATTGATGGATCAAAATCTGGATGCCAGCAAATTGGAAGAGCCACAAAAGCGAATGCATTAGTTGCTTTGCCTCCTTTGTTGATAGAGTGACAAAAATAGGGTATGAAGTTTCTGCTTCTATCTCGTTCCACCTTTATATAGACGATTGCCCCTTCTTATAACAACCTAACGCACTGTGGTGCCATTAGGGGCACCTCCATTCACTGGTCCCCTTTGCGTAACTTTTATTCCTTTGTTGGAGCTTACTTGTGAACTCAGAAGGTTGGCATGTGTATGGTTGTGAGAGTGGCAGAGAAGAGGATTTAGACGACAATGCATAAAGCCAAGTTACTCTAACCATTAGCAAGGGCCCCCTAGTAGTC
Organism: Nepenthes alata; assembly: GCA_028571085.2. Classification (NCBI taxonomy): domain Eukaryota; kingdom Viridiplantae; phylum Streptophyta; class Magnoliopsida; order Caryophyllales; family Nepenthaceae; genus Nepenthes; species Nepenthes alata. The sequence goes on along the minus strand of JAOVVI020017291.1, from coordinate 1,197 downwards.
AAGCTGCAAGCGTAGGCTTCAAAGAGAGGGACTTTCATTGACTATTCTTTATTATTAGGATAAATCGTTGGGCCACAATGAAATGCAAGAACACAGTTATGAATAAAATGCCAGCAATAATCCTCATTGACTAGGGTTGAATATTTTAAAAGTTGGTTTACGTAGTTTTTCTCATAAACATGAGCCGTACTTCACTATTCAAAACCTTTGAAGCACGGACACGAACACAGGATACGAATACGACACGACACTGGCACGTTGACAAGCTATTTTTTACAAATCAAGCATACGACATGTTGGGAACACGTAAATTAAAATAATGGTTTATATTTTTTTAATTGATGAATATTTCTATTTCATAATAAATGTGAAATAAAAATATTTATTTTTTGAATCTTATACAAAAAAATCATAGAAAGAAAAAGGGTATGTATTCATATAAGGATAATAATATTGATATAACTTTCTGATGGGTTCGGTAAACCCAGCCCAAAAAGGCCCAATGAAATTCAGCCTATAAAGCGATCCATGCATTCACGCTAATTTACCAGTTCATTCTTATCCACAGAAAACGGTTGTAACTTACGAGGGTAATCTAACTACCCACAACCTCCATAAATAATCCTCCGAACCAGAAGAAAGGAGGGGGAAAAGAAATGGGATAAGAATAAAAACCACGATCTGTCCCAAAAGTTCATCTAAAGAGAGGACCCAGAAGAAATGCTGGAGAGGGAATACACAAGAAGGCCATCCAGAAAGCCACATTTGAGGAAGCCAACTCCATTTCAAAAAAGACAGGAGAATTTCTAAGGAATCCATCCAACCAAAGCCCCTTCCCTTCCATTCAAGTGACCGGCCATAATGCTCAGACAGACAATCTGCACACCCTCAGCGGGTGTCTCTAAGCCGTCCATCAACAAGGCGCATCAACGCTCAATCCACCGCACATGCATCCTCTATATATCTTCCTATACTGTTGGAAAGATATCTGATTTGAGCGTTGGAGGATTTACGGTGGGAGCAATTTCCGCTGTCCTTTGACCTCTCGTTTTTAATTGTGTTGCGCAGGGTTCAGTTTTGAGGCTATGGAGAGCGAATCCGCATAAGATCGACTAGCAAAAAGATCCAATTTGCGGCCTCCAATCCGTGGGATAATCCGAATTTCTGGTACACAACATTGGCGCCGTCTGTGGGAAC